>WBMZ01018814.1:0-20150 GCA_013400975.1 Atrichornis clamosus | reverse complement strand
CGCTGCGGGCTCAGTGGCGGAGCGAGCGGGAGGCGGTGCGGCCGGGAGGAGGGGACGGGCTGGGCCGGGGGCGGGGACGCGGCGGGGATGGGGACGGGGACGACGCAGCCTCCCCCGCTCCGGGCTGCAGCGGCGGGGCGCGGGGACGGGCACCGGGCACCGGCACCTCTCACGGCTGGGATACCCCTGGCCTCCGCCCAGCGCCGCAGTGCCCGGGCCTGGCATCCGCCCCATCCTGGTGGGACCCCAGCCGACCCCGCACCCTGCAGCCAGGCACCTGTACCCTCCAGCCTTGGTACCAGCAACCCAAACAAGTCTGCACCCAAAACAAGCTGCACCCTGCAGCCGGGCACTCAAATTGACCTTGAACCCTGCAGCCTGGCACTCAAACCCAGCCGGGCACCCTGTAAGCTGGCCCTGCCCAGCGGTTTACCCCCCACCAGCCTGCACTCCCACTGGGGTGGTAACCAGGCAGGGCAGTGCAAACAGCCGCCCAATGCAGCCCTGGCCCCACACGGCTCTTCCACGCAAAGGGCTCAAGGCTTTTGCTGCAGGGTACCCCTGCCCAAGGCAGTATTTTTCCCCGACTTGGAGCAGAAATTTTGCTCCAATTTTTTTCCAACAGGGATGGGGGAACAGGCCCCAGCCCAGTTCATCCCTGGTGGGGGTCTCGGCTGTGCTGGGGGATGTTTTGCTTTGCATGAGCCTTGTTCAAGACATCATCTCCTGCCCACAGCCTGGCTGCCCCCCAGCAGCAGCTGCATACAGCAGATGCCCCACATGCCCTCACCAGCCCTTAAAATAACCCTTAATGAGCAGGACAGGAAATGACCAGTCCCTCCCGATGGTACACATGTGCCTCAAAGGCACAAAGAGACTGGCGTCCCCAGAGCCCAGCAGCCACTCAGCCTGTTAAATATTCATGGCTGCCCCTACTCCAAGACCCCCGAGAATGGCAGCGACTCCATAGCCTCCAGAGCAGTCAGATTGCTCAAGCAATCTCTTTAATGAGGATTAAAAATAATAGTATAAAAAAATCAATCCCAGAGTGTGGTCCTTTATTTATTTTTAAGAGATAATCCTCTTTTATTTTGTGTCTGGTTTTTAAAACATTAAAAGCAGCCCTCGATGGAGCTTATTCTTTCTTAAACCAGTGGACATGTGCTGGAGTCTGGCTGTGGCACCTGCCACCACCAGCCACCTGCACTTTGCCCGCAGTGTCCCTGCCAGGGGACAAAATGCCACAGGCCCCCAGTGCTCAGTGCAGTGACGAGCCAAGGCTCTGCTGCTCCTCCTGCTCCCGCAGAGGTTTCTATTGTGCCCTTTGCCTCAGCCATGGGCTGTGATGGCTGAGGTGTCCCTTAGGAAAGGCACGGGCACTCACTCCGCTGTGGCTGCAGGTGCTGCCAAGGCTCTGAGTGAGCAGGTCCTGTAACTGCAGGACCCCACTGCCCCGTGATGTTTCCAAGCTCCTGCTCCATCCCCGAAGCAGCACTGAGTGGGTGCCCTCCAGGGCCCACTGCCATCACGGAGCACGGTCAAGCTCACAGTCTCCATCCGCTCCACTCAGCCAAACCCTTGGGGCTGGGCATCCTTGCCCCAGGGACATGGCCTCACTCCCTCCTCAGAGGGCGCATGCCAAGTGAATCCCAGGGCAGGAGGGCTACAGGACCTCTGGGCTTCCCTAGGAGATGACTGATCCCTGGATGACCCGCAGCAGCCGCTCTTCACGCAGTACTCTGGGCATGGGCAGGGGGGACCCCAGCGCTTCCCGCAGCTGAATGAAGGCCCCAGGCCTCACCAGGTGCAGGCGCAGGGGCCCAATGCTACCCTTGAAGCGGAAGGATTTGTAGACAGGGAAATCCTCCTGGAGACACTGGTCCAGCTGCAAAGAAAGGGCAGCTGCCCGTGTTGGTCCCACATCACCATGCCACTGCCCCTCAGGCACCACACACAGAGGCCACCAGGCCATCCCAGAGCATGTCCCACTCACCTTGTAGCGCTGCCCCTCCGACAGGTCCCGCAGACCCTGCAGCTCCATGAACACCTCGTAGTGGGGGGCACAGGGCCCTGAAAAGTCACCTGGAGCAGCACCATGAGCATGTTAGAGCTGTCCACAGCTCGCAGCCCAGCCAGGCACAGGCAGCACACAGCCCTGCTGGGCACAGGAGGGCTGGCAGAGCCCCGGGCAGCACCAGACACACTTTCGGGGGGACTTGGACAGCTCAGGGGAACTCACCCAGCAGGTTACTCTCCACACAGACGTAGTCAATCAGGCGAGCGCCGGGCCACATTCCCAGGGTGCGGCATAGGCTCTGGCAAAACCGCTCCTCAGGGATGTTCTCGCCTCGCACACTCAGTGCGTGGCTCTCCCTGCAGTGCAGGGACACAGAGTGGGTCGCTGGCACCCTCCTGTTCAGACCCTGCCCAGTACATGGCCCCCCACAGCTACCCGAGGTGAGGGGCAGGTCTTGCGGTGTCCTCACCTGCACACAGGCTCCACCATGGGACACTGCTTGTGGAAGCCGGCCACCCTCAGCACCTCCCCAGTACGGCACCTGCATGGGCAGGGAGAGTGTGAGGAAGGGACGGGTGTGTGGAGCTGGGGCAAGCAGTTCCTCAGGACTACACAGCAGGGAGGAGGCACCTGTACTCTCCTGGCTGGGCTGTCACAACCAGCCCATACTCGCGTCCCTCCCACAGCTCATCCAGCATCACCGTTCCTGGATCCTCATCCACCAGACAGGGCAGAAACTCGCAGAAAGCCCAGTCAGGGCACAGCAGGAATCGGGGCACTGGCTCCTTTGGCCACAGGTTTACACCGAGCAGGGCTGGGCAGAGGCAGCACATGTCAATGTGAGGCCCCCAGACCCCCCATCCTTGCCCACACAGCCTCACCTCCTCCACAGGGGATCTATTTTGCTGGTACCAGGACAGAGCTGTTTTCAGGGAGCAGGAAGGGGATGCAGCAGAGAGATGCACCAGCATCTGCTGGGGCAGAGAGATCTGTGCTGCCATACGGCAGCAGCTCTCTGCAGGCATCCAGAGCAGACCATGGGGACACCCCGGCGCAGGGGACACTCACCTCCTGCTGCCCAGTAGAAGGGGCAGTAGAAGGGCAGCCCCTGGCAGTCGGTCTGGCGGAGTGCATCACAGTAGAGCCGCTCCGCACCGTACGCCATCCCCACCACCACCACCTCCAGCTGCGGCCACAGGCGTAACACGATGCCCTCGAAGCCGCGGGTGCACTCAGCACGGAGCTCGGCTGCCCGGGCAGCATCCGGGGTCAGCAGCGCCTGCAGCTGGTTCCGCAACTCCTCGGGCAGCCCAGGATGGGGGCTCAGACTGCCCTGCGCCAGCTCCTGCGCCAACTGGGGCCACTCGGCACGCAGAGCCGCCAGCGCGTCGTGCAGCTCGGCCGCCAGCCCGGCCTCCAGGACGTGCAGTGCACGCTGCCGCAGGGCGAAGAGCAGCTGCACCCGCAGCGCGGCGGCCCGCGAGGGCAGGGCACCCGCCGGGGCCGGGGTGCAGTACAGGGTGGGCAGTGGCCACCCCGCCGGGGCGCGGGGGCAGCCGGGGGTCCAGTGCAGCAGGGCCGTGCCCCCGGGGGCCAGTGCCCGCGGGAAGGCGGCACCGAGGACATCCAGGTAGAGCAGGGACCCCTGCAGGGGAGGATGGGAGTCAGGAAGGCAGACCCTGCGGGGGTCCGCGCCCATCCCGCCCGCCGCTTCCCGTACCTGCAGCGGGGGGTTGGTGTCCCAGCAGCAGCGGAGTAGAGCCCAGGGGCACAGCGGGGGAACCGGATCCCCCGGCGCTCCGTCCTGGCAGCGCTGCCCCAGGGGATGCCGCTCCTGGAACTCCTCCGAACCTGCCGGCAGAGGCACGAAGTGAGAGGGGCAACTACAGAACCGACCACTTTTCCCGCCCCCCGCGCCGCCGCCCTGAGCTCACCGCCGGCCGTGCCGGTGCCGGCGCTCAGCAGTCGCCGCAGCCGCCGCTCCTGGCTCAGCCGCACGTCGCTGCCCAGCGCCTCCAGCCGCCGCCGGTACCGGCCACCGGCGCGGCGCAGCGCGGAGAGGACCAGACGGTGCCGCAGCGCGGGGACAGCCACGGCCACGGCCACGGCCACGGCCACTACCGCCGCGATCGCCACCGCCGGCAGCATCACGGAATTCGGTCACCGTCCCAGAGCAGGGACCCAACCCTGGACCTCTCTCGCCCACCCGACTATTCCGCCTCCGGCAGAAATGACGAAGAATTATCGCGCCCGGCGCCGCCCCCCTCCCCGCTTTACTTTTATTTTCATTTTCGCCTTTTCACCGCACTCCCGGAGCCCCCCGCTCGGCGGGGAATTCAACGGCAACTGAACCCCGAGTACCAGCGCCCCCTGCTTCCCTATCACGAGCAAGCTCATTCTTTTGTAAAACAGGGCGATTGGTCCGGTTTGCTTCTCTTTTCGCCCGAAAAAACGGTCCCAGCCCCAGCCCAGCCCCTGCTCCCCAGGGCAGCCCTCTCGCCCGGGCAGAGACCCCGGATCCGCCCAGACTCTGCCAAGGGAGGCCGACCGCCCTGCCCCCGGGGACAGGGACCCCAAACACTGGGCCCGGCCCCAACATTCATCTGGTGCACCCGAGATGAGGAGTGGGCGCACCCGCCGGAGAGACCCGCCTCTGTCCCAAGACACACGTCACGTGGCACCCAGAGCTTTTGTGTTACAAAAATATTCCGTGCTTTATTTACTCTGTGATAGAAAAATAACATGGCCAGGACCCCAGAGTTTCCCATCCGGGTGAGAGGAGAGGCGGAGGGCAGAGGACTCCGCTTCCCCAAACCCCCTGCCCACCCGACTGTCCTCCCTGGGTGCCCTCACACCCTGCCACCCTTATGCTGCACCGGCTCCAGAGGGGACACCGAGGCCGGGAGCCAGAGGGGCTCCTGCATCCTTGGAAGCAGAGGAGGAGATGAGGTCCAGGAGGGAACCCTGCTGCTGTGGAGCAGAGCACCAGCATGGGCTGAGGGAGCCCGAACCTCCCCCTCTGCCCTCTGCCCTCATGCACCCCTGGGAACGCAGCCGCGGGGGAGAACAAGAAGGCGACACGTACATTCTTAGTGACGACTGCGAAAGCAAACCCGAGGCCAGGCTGGCGGCCCCTGCCCCAGCAGCCCCACGGGGGGAGGCGGGGCTGCAGGGCCAGTGCTGGCAGAAGCGGAAAGCCGAAGCTGGGCCTCTTAAAAGGAACATACAGGAAAACCATGCGACAAATCCGCTGCCGTTTATACAAGGGCATAAACACCAAAGAGCTGGACGCCAGCCTGTGTTTCGGGGCAGCACAGAGCAAATCCTGGGGACAGGGCCCACCCGCCGTACCCCCGGCACAGAGACACGAACACAGCACAGTCCCCGCAGCACCGAGGCCAGGGGCAGGGGACCAGGCGCCTGCCTGTCACGACTGGGCGTGGGGGATCCACTGTCCGTCCACGGGGCGCCGCAGCAGCTCCTCTACGTGCCTCGCCACGTCCATCGTGTCATCCAGGTCAAAATCACCCTCGGGCTCCAGCACGGGATCAGGGCTGCAGGAGGCAGGGGGTGAGGCGGGGACCAGCCGCAGCAGGACAGGGACAGGGGACACAATACCTACTTCTGAGTGTACATGTTGTAATGCGGCTGGGAGCAGACGGCAGGCGAGGGCGCCTGGTCCATGTAGGTGGCTCCTCCAGGGGCAGAATCGCCTGATGCATTGACAAACCTGTGGGGATGGGTCTCGTGAGCGCTGGCGTGGGACAGGATGGCCGCCCCGGGAGTGAAGTCACTGGTGTCTCCCAAGGCTTAGCGCCAATGCGGCCATTGGTGGCACTGGACCTGAGCTCCACAGTGCCCTGGGTTGAGTCATCCCTGCCAATTCAACAGGGGCAACACCATGGGACCCACTGCCCAGAATCTGCCTTTGGGGTCACACTTACTCTGGCACCACTTGCTTGATCTGTGGCTTCACATATCCATCCACAGCTTTAGCTAGAGAGAAGGAGACAGTGCTGACGCCCCGAGCTCAGGCACGTGCCACGACCCCGGGCAGTCCTGGGGGCTCACACGTGGCCAGGTGAGGCCGATGTGGCCCCAGGGTGGGAGGATGCTGAGAGCATCAGCTCCATCCTGGCTGGATGCACAAAGGAAGGCACACAAGTGGGGTGGAAGGGACAGCGCTACCTGGCGTGGACTCACAGAGAACCGGCGTGTAGTACTTGGAGAACACCTCGTCCTTGGGCCGGTCGGGGAACACGTAAATGAGGTAACTGAGATCCCCGAGACGGTCAGCCAAGGAGCGGATGGAGAAGTCCCTGGTTGTGAAAGGCATCAGGTTCCAGAACATCCTCTCAGCTGCAAGACAAGAACGAGGACCACGGTGACTCCCAGAGTTTGAGTGGGCTCCTGGCTCCTCTGGACATGGGCTGCAAAGTCACATAAGGCAGTAAACAGCACGTCCCACGCGGCATCCCTCCCCAAGTAACAGTTGAGGACAAAGTACAGGTCGCCAGAAGTGGGGTAAGACAGGAGGCACAGCGAATCCAAGGTGGGTCTGGCCTCATCCTGACACATGGGGGGCAGGTCCCCCAGTGACAGGGTTTCGTGGGGTTCTGTGGTGCTTCTCAGCCATGCAACCCTCCAAAGGAAGCTCTTGTGGAGAACAGGAACAAAGAGACTACTGCACAGGGTCAGGACACCCCCGAAAATCCCTGAACTGGGGAGCACCACCAAGTCACTGGATTTTGTAGTCCACATCAATCCCCAGGGCTGAGCTGGAGGGTTCAGCCTGGTCCCTCCTCCCCGCTGCCACCAGCATTTGGACCTGCCACAGCCACAGCTGCAGTGAGCACGGGCAGTGCCACTCGCCAGAGGACAGCCAAGGCATTCACCAGGCTCTTGTGCTCGCCCCTTTCCCGAGGAAGGCTCTGGTGTGCCTGCTGTGGCAGTGCCACTACTCCATGGGTACGAGATGGCCAAGCCCCAGACTGGAACCAGGGACACTTGGTCCAGGGGCGCCAGCACCTGGCACACACTCACAGGAATCGAACTTCCAGGCGATGGTGATGCCGCCGATCTCCGAGTCACTGAAGCGCAGGAGGAAGGTCCCATCGGGCTTGTTGATGAGCAGGTCGTGTGCCTGCTGCTTGTTGACGAAGCCCAGGATGGCCCTAGGCAGAGTGGGGCGTCAGGACTTGGGGCTCAGGCTGGGCAGCATGGGGCAGGACGGCTCTTACCCATCATTCCAGTGCGGCTTCAAGTGCTTCTTCAGCACCTCCATGACGCCATCAAACCACTGCCAGAAGGTGTAATTTCTCCCAGGCAGGTTTTCCTGTTGAAATCTCCAGAAAATGAGCACTCCTGTCACCAGTCTAAGAACTGCTGTTACACAGCACAAACACTGGGCACAGCAGTGGAGGCTCAGGGACACTCAGGTGGGCATGCCCCATCCAGCCCCCCAGCAGGAGCACTGGGGAGGGTCTGCTCTCTGGCACAGAGTCCAGGTCACTCACCCGGTTGAACTGGGACCAGGACACTGTGGTGCTGCTGTAGTCCTCCAGGTGGGAGTTGGTGCTGTTGAAAAGCTTTTGTGCCAGGAACACCAGGTTCTCCTTGGTCAGCCCACGGCTGCTCTGCACCTCTGCCTTGAACTTCATGTTGAGGGCCTCGCAGAGCTGCGGCCACTGCACCTTGTCGGGCACAGCGAAGGGCACACGGCCCTGGGGGCAGAGTGCGGGGTCAGCACCGAGCTCTCCCTGCTGCCTCCAGGCATGTCCTGCCAGGAGGCAAAGCCCTACCCCTGCAGCCTCTCAGGGCAGATGGGGCCTGCCCTGCCCACCATATAGTGCTGGTACTCACAGGCTCGGCAAAGGCATTGTCCCAGAGCACAGTGGCCGTGGCATTGTTGTCCTGGCTCCCGTGCACAATCACCACCACAGGCAGGGAGAGTGTCTGCCAAGAGGAAGGAGATCTTAAAAGGCTGTGGGGCACCACAGGAGCATTGCCCAAGGGCACCCTGTGGCCCCAGCCCAGCCCCAGTCCTGTGGGCATAGTGTCCATGGCTTGCCTAGGGCCTGCAGAGGGGACATGGTGGCTTTACCTTCACCTGGAAGACCAGCTCATTGCCACCAACACTGAACTGTGACTCAAAGAGGATGGTGAACTTCTCCTCTGTCACTGACTCAGCCCCGCGGCGATCCGAGCGCTTGATCCGCTTCAGGGACTGCAGGGACACAACGGGTGAGTGCAGGGAAACAGATGGGGACGCCGGAGTGAACACAGAGGGACACAAGGGGACATAGCGGGGAACCAGGGGCACTCACCATGTTGCGAAAGTGGGCGCTGAGTGTCCCGGTGGCCTGGTGATACTCCATCACACAGCAGTTGTTGAGGATCTCCCCACTGCTCTCACTGCCGCAGGAACACACAGAGTCAGGGGACCACCAGGAATGGGAGTCGAGTGAGGTGCAGCCCCCCTCCACACTCTGTTCCCTGCTGCCTCAGCAGCCCCAGCCACCCCCGCCACACACGCCCAGCCTCCGGCATTACTTGCGGGTGCTCTCGTTCTTCAGCAGGGCCTTGGCTTGCTGCTCGCTGATGATGGTGGCCTTCACCTGGGGGGGGTTCATGTGCACGTTCAGCTTCCCCCCCACCAGGAGCCGCACAGTGGCTGCGAACTTGGTCTGTGTCTTCAGCACCTGGGGGGGCTGCTTCTCGATGATGAAGGTGCTGGGGGAGCAGGGGGATCAGGGTGGGTGGGGAGGGCAGGGCCAACCCAGCCCCTCACCCAGCCAGGCCCCACCAGTACCTGGTGACCAGGGCAGAGATGATGTCGGTGATGGTGCCATTCAGCTCCGACAGCATCTCCTCCACCGGGCCCGGGATCGGCAGCTGCTGGCACAGGTGCTCAGCACGACGGATCTGCTGCCGGTTCTGCCAGATGATCTCCGCTAGCTTCTCGCACCTGGGGGGAGCAGGGCTCAGCTCGTGCCAGGGCTCAGCACCCGGTCCCATCTCACTCCACCAGGCACCCACCAGGTCTGCAGCACATCCAGGGTGCCCTCAGGTGGGCCCCCGTTCCCCGCCAGCTGCTGCCGACGCTTCCACTGGATCAGCTCGTCATCCAAGATGGTCGTCTGCTGCTTGCGCAGCAGCTGCAGCGTCTTCTGGTGCTTCTCAGCCAGGTCCTGTGAGATGGGATGGCATCACAGGACTCAAGGACAGTGTCACAGGGCATCACGGGGACAGCATCACGGGGAACTGGGTGGCATCACTCACCACGCGGTACTGCTGTAGTGTCTGGGCCTCGCGGTGCAGCCAGGCCTCCAGCGATGCCTTTTTCTGCTGCAGCGTTGTCTCCCGTGACATGCGCTCCTGAGGGCCCAGCTGGGAGAGCTGGGAGAACTGGGCTGGGGGACAGGGCATGGTGTTAGGGCTGAACCTGCCACCACCCCAGCCCCACTCCCTCAGCCCCCCTCCAACCTTGGAGGCGCATGTTCTCCTGGTACTGGATGATGAAGTATTCCTGTGTCTGCTGCAGCTTTTTGAGCTCATTCTCTGAGTCCTGTGTGATGAGCCGCAGCTCCTCGAAGGTTTGGTTGATCTGCAGGTGCTTCTGGGACATGGCGTCCACCAGGGAGCCAGTTGGGGAGGGGCTCTGCACAGGGCACAGGGAGCACTCAGCATGGTGAAGGGACCCTCCCCATTCCCTTGGGTGCTGGGGGCACCCAGAGCAAACCCCTGCCTCAGGGCTGCTCCCCTCATCATGGAGGAGAGCCCCTGGGCATTCCTCCAACCCTGCGGAACCCTTTCCCTCATCCCTCCCAGCTTCCACTCACATTGTTCGCCTCCCGCACCAGCCGCTGCTCGTGGTAGAGGATGTGCCGGATGCAGCGCACCAGCTCCATGGGGCATCGGTCATACGTGTTCTGTGGGGAGAGCATTGCCTGAGGCAGGCACAGGGCAGGGACCCCCCTCGGCCCTGCGCCCCTGCCCACGGTCCCCTACTCACCTGCAGCTGCGTGGCATAGTGCCCCAGCTTGATCTTCAGCAGGAAGCCATCCTCACCCACTTGGTGGTCTGCCTTCTTCTGCAGCTCCTGGATCAGCCCCTCCAGCAGCTGCGTCGCCTTCACGTTCTCCTGAGGGTTGTCAAGGTCAATGGAGTCCCTGCGTGTGGAGCAGAGCGGTGTCAGGGCAGCTCGGCAGAGGAGGGCACCAGCTGGCACCCCCAGGACAGCCGCTGCCGAGCCCAGTACCCCCCTGGGAACGGGACTCCCTGACCTACCATGCCTGGCTCTCAATCCACTGCGACAGGTAGTGCCGCACCTCGATAGGGAAGTGCTGCCCGTAGAGTGCCTGCATCTGCCGCAGGGCTTCGCCCTGGAGCTGCTGGGCCTGGATCCACACCGCCATGGCTCAGCACCTGCGGGAGACACACTGTCAGGGCACCTGCAAGAGACAGGCGGCCGCTGTGCTGCAAGGCAAGGGGTCCAGCCCCGGCTATCCCCACGCCCTTTGCAGGAGCGTCCGCGTTCCCAAAGCCCTTTGCCGAAGTGTCTGGAGTTTCTGATGTTGCCAGTGCTGTCTCCAGCTGCTGAAAGAAGGGGCATGCGGGGGCAGGAGACCCTGGCTCTGAGTCACCCCCTCTTTTCTAGGAACAGTCCTGGGGGTGCCCAGGGCCAGGAACGCGCCTCTGCACAGCTTCTCCACATGGTTCTCATTTCCCCTCACTGCACCACGGGATTGCAGCCATTGCTGGCCACACGAATGAGGAAATGGGCCGGGGGGAGGGAGGGCTGGCCAGAAAACCAGGATGACGCAGAGAAGAGGCCCCTCCTGCACTCACCCCGCTCCTGCCCGCACCCTGGTAGCACTGACAGGCAGGAGAAGCCCCGGCCCCAAAAGCCCAGGTGTCACTGCACCCCCTGGCAAGTCCCCAGTCCCAGGGCCACTGCATGCCTGGTGGAGACACACAGACCTTCCCAAAGCAGTTCTGGGGTGTCTCTAGCTCCATGCTGGGATTCCACCCACCACATGGCCTTGGCTCCCACGGAGGAGATGAGATGGTGGGGACAGCACCTCTACTAAAATCCAGCACATCTCCTGGGCAGTCACACCTGTGGCTCAAGGGGGCTGGAGAAACAACCTGCAGTTGAGGGTTTGAGGGGGATGCGATGGTGAGTGATACGGGAGGGCCTGGGGTGCTCGAGGTCCCCCTGAGTGAGAAGATGGCAGTAAGTAGCATTTAGATACACTCACACTCAAACCACCTGGGATTTGGTACCACACGGAGAGGCCAGGCAGTGGCCTCGGGTGCGTCCCAAGGCTGGGTGATGACCACGACAGGACCCGATCACTGCACTGGCTGGTGACAAGCAGAGGGACTCAGCCAGTGGGGGCTGTGCCTCCCTCTCCCCACCCCCAAAGCATTTTGTTCGGCCTCAGAAATACCCAGTGGCCCACAGGGCTCCAAAAGAGCTAGTGTCGTCACATGGTCAGGGGCACATGCTGGGGGATAGTGGCAGCGGGTCTGAGAGGAACAGCCACAGCCGGAGACCCTGAGCCAGGCACACCCGCCCCTGAGCAGGAAGAGGAACAATAACTCAGAGTTGGCTAAAAATGCATTTTTCCCCTATAAAAAGGGAGGAACATTTCCACATTCACAGAAATCACCAAGCTGGAAATGCCGCTGGCAAGGAGGGGCCTGGGGAGGCAGAAGAACACTGGCAAGGAGGAAAGGGAAGGCGGGATGGCCGACAGCAGGACATGCTGCTGTTGGAAATTGTGGACGCTTGATAAGGGGCAGCAGTGGCAGAGCCAAGGACAGCCATGCCAGTGCCACCACACCAAAAAGCAACTGAAGTCTCCAGCACTGTGGGGACATCTGCATGGACACAGAGCAAACAGACACTGCCCTGCCTGTTGAGAAAATGGTGATCTCTTCCCATCTCACAGTGACAAAACACTTCCTACTCCACTCCAGCATGTTGTTAAGCAACGAGTCTACGGCTGCTCTGTGGTGAACTAGCAGGCACCTCATTTGGCCGGTGCCAGCCTGGGAGCAGGAGCACCAGCATCACATCCACCTTTACAAGGGGCCGTGCAGCAGCTGATGGTGGCACAGCTCACCTGGTGTGTGCCCCAAAACACCACTTGCTCCATGCTTGAATACAACTTCCATGGGCATTGTCAATGCAGCTGGGGACATTTCTCTAGATACCTCATTTTTGTCTCCAGTGTCTCACTTGTGGACAAACCAAACCTCCCCACGGGCTGCAGGGTGCCCTGAGCACCTCAGAACAAGCCACTAGTGCCGCCTGCCATGAACAGACAAGGCTTTTGACCCTGAGATTCAGCACGGCTGGGGCAGCAGCTCTGTTTCAGCAAGAGCTGCAACACCACGGTCCCACCGTGCAACCAAAGCTGCTACGGCCAGCCTTTCCAGGCAGCCCTGCCTCCTGTGCCTGGCTGCTGCTGGCAGCCACTGCCCTGGCTTGGACCATGCCCAGCATCACTCTCCAGCACCACACTCCTCGGTGGTACCACTGGCTGCCCAAGGGATGGGGGCCCAGGGGTGGATTCACACCCGTGCCCAGGGACGTTCACCCACCCCAGCGCCACCCTCAGCCCACCAGCACCAGCAGGGCTGTTGCAGCCTCAAGCACTGCCAAGGGTCAGCCATGCTGCAGCCGCCGGCCCCATGCGCACTCCAACAACTGCAAGAGGCAGATAATTGTAGTGGTTTAGGCTACTTTGCAATTACTCACTGGCAGCGAGCTGGAACCCACCCGTCACTGCAGCCCGGTTAACCAGCAGCACTCGACAAGCCACAGCAACGCGCTCACCGGAGACTTATTGCCTGTGAAGCAGCACAGGCGGCAGCTTCCCGGGGTAGGACCACTGCTGAGGACAGGGACCCCAGTGCTGTGGGGAGGGCAGGGACTGAGCAGAGAGAGGGAGATGCCAGCAGTCATTGCTTCTGCCTCTGACAGCCCCACTCCCCACTGCCGATGGGGAAGCACTGTCAAACCCAACACAAAACAGGAGAAACCCACAGAAAAGGGGCACTCAGAGAGCCAGAAGCAGCAGTGTGGGAGAGTGTGGGCAGGGGTGGAGCTGCTGACAGTGCTGCTGGGGCTGGCGGGGGCAGCAAGGGGACTGATGTGACTACACCAGGGAAGGGTCGCAGCCACTGTGGCAGCAGGCGCCAGCAACAAGTCCCAAGCTGCAGGAGAGCCTGAGCACATCCGTGAGCAGACAAAAGGAGGGAAATGCCTCACGGCGTGAGGCCGGCAGCGGCACTTTCCCACGTGCCATGGGCACGGCAAAACCCAAACACAGGCAGCAGCCACCCAGGGGCCAGAGCAGGCTCCGCACGGGATGCTCACTGCCATCAACCGTGGGACTCTCCCTGCACACAGCCATCCCGAGGACCTCCCCGTGAGCAGGACATCCCTGCCCTGGTGCTGACACAGCTCCCGACAGCAGCCCCTTTCCCAGTCCCATGCCCTGACGGGCCACGCAGGGGCCAAGAGCCAGGCAAAGCCCTGAGGGGACCACAGCAAAGGGCTCTGGCTGTAACCCCCCCGGCCCCACTCCCACGCCGGACCCACGCAGCCCCTTCGCCGCGGCGGTTTCCACACTGCCCTTTGCCCGGTGCCCTCCCAGCCCGGGGGTCTCCGGAGTTGTGTCTTCCCCTGGCAGGCGCCCGGCGCTGGGGTCCGGCGGCAGCGGCCCTGCGCCCGCCGCACCTCCCGCCGCAGTAAACACGGACACGTGGTTTCTCGGCACCTCCGGGAACCCGCGATCGCTTCCAGGTCAGAGCTTGCGGCCGCAGGACCGGACCCTGCACCCCACGGTGGTGCCGCCAAGGGTCTCCGGTGCCGCCCCAGCCAGCGCTGCCTCTGCGCCGGGCAGGCCCGGCGGGAAGGTGTCCTGCAGCCCTCCACGGTGGGTGGCCCCAAGCAAGGTCCCGCCAGGGCAGGATGCAGTCCCCAGACGCGCCCCGGGCACGGTGGGGATGGCAGCCGGGAGCAGCCGCTCGACACAGCGAAGGGCTCCGGTTCCCCCAACACAGAAACCCACCCCTCCGCCCACAGCGGCCCACTGTCCGCACCAGCTCACTCCAGGGTCCCCCTGGAGCCTGGTGCGGGGTGCCCCGTCCTGCACCTACCCGGGCTCAGACCCCGCTTTGCCCCACACGCCGCTCCGGCGTCCGGCCCCAGGACAGCCCGGCCGCGGCTCCAGGCGGGCGCAGCCGGCACAGCCGGGCTCCGGGGCGGCAGTTTCGCTGGCTGCGCACTACAGGAAGGAGTAGAGAGCAGCTATTTCCTTCCAAAATGTCAGCTGCCTGCGCAGGGCAGCCTGCCCCTGACTGCTGGCAGCCACCTCTGCCACGGCAGCCTGCGAGGTGCCCGCCGGGCAGCGGGGCCGGCACACCCTCCCACTCGGCCCAGCACACCTCCCCCGGTGCCAGTGCAGGCACAGTCCGTGTCAATGGCACTGAGCCCCCGTGGCTGTCTGAGAGCCAGGGACAGGACCCCAGGGACCGACGCAGGAGCTCGCCATGAGGGGAGACAGGACCCAACTCACCTGCAGCCCCCAGCTCTACTCATACACCCCCGGCTCTGGAGCAGAACCTGCACTGGGAACACCCGAGGGCTGGTGAGCAGCCCCCCGCCCCGCTCAGAGCTGTGGCCAGGGATGGTGGCACCGGGGCACAATGGAGCTGGCACAGAGGGCCCAGGGCTGCTCGCATGTTTTACACCAGCCTGTGGTTTCCAGCTCTGGCGGAGAGATGGCAGCGCCCACCGGCACGGGAGCGAGCTCCTTCTAGAAGCTCTGTGCTTTGATGGGGTTTGTTTGTCTCCCACAGAAAGTGGCGGCAGCCGATGGCTTCGCCCTGGTGGCATCGAGGAGGAGGCAGCTGAACACCTCAGCCCACGCTGGAAAGATCTGGGGCCAAGCACTGTGGTGCTCATGAAAGAGGCATGGTTGGCTCTGGTAATCCTACGTGCCCCCCAACGGCAGAGACAACAGGCCCCACAGCCAGTGGGCAGAGCCGAGACTAGTAGCACCAGGACTGGCTGGGTGTTCGGCAACTCTGGGAGCCAGAAACAGAGAATTCACAACATTACAGGAACAAGGAAACCCCACGCATGACCTGATGCTGCCCAGAAGGGACATGAGCCCCACACAGGTAGAGGTGCCCAAGCCAGGGACCAGTGCCAGGGGCATCAGGGCTGGGGGTTGCCAACAGCTCATCTCACACCACAGGCCAGGGGCTGTGCCTGCTTGCCAGCACTTGCCACCCTTGGGAAAGGTTTTTCTCCTCACTTCAGATTTCTTCTTCCAATCACAGAGGCCCAGAAACTTGCATCAAACCAAAACTACCAAAATACCCAAAGAAATCCCAGCAAAATCCCTCAAATTCAACAACTGGAACCTCCAGCCAGTGCAGAAAAAACTACCCCAGTGCACCAAGAACCACCCCAGGGCAGCCACAGCCAGATACAGGCACTGCCCTGGCACCAGTGGGATTCCCCCAGACACTGAGAATGTAGCAGGACCAGCACTGGTGGGCAGGGCACACCATGCAGCCACATCGGCAGAGCCCAGTGCCCAACCAGCCCAATGGGCACGAGTCCAGTGTGGCTCCTGCAGGACATCCACCATGGGGAACCCAGTCCCTGCCAGCACTGGTGCTGCCCCCACCATAAACCCCCAGACAGGATTAGAGAGGCTGGGCAGAGCTTTAATTACTCCTGACTCCCTGGGGCCAAGCAGCCGAATTAACTGGCTTTGGGGCTGGCACAGCAGGGAGTTGCCGGCTCTGATGTCTCAGGGTCCTGGAGCTTCCCCTGGATTTGGTGGGGGAATCCTGGGGTAGGCACAGAGCCATTGACCACCTGCAGCATCTCAGCTTGGACAGACTCCAGCCCTTGCCTGGAAGGGGATGTGAAGCTGTCCCATGCCAGGGCACTCCAGGAAGGGATTTTCCCTCCACCCTAATAATGACCCACCCCAGGTCCCCGTAACACCACGCTGAGGGCACAGCCCTGGCGTCCCACAGGTCCTACGCCAGGCCCCAGCACCGAGGCCACATCCACTGGCTCAGTGCTAATCCCTGCTCAGACCCGCGCCAGCCCAGGAGGGACAGGCTGAGCAAAGGACCTGAGGATTAAGCTCATTTCAGCATCGAATTAGTCCTGATTGGGGTCTGGAGACACAATTTCATTTTCTCTGCCATGCTCTAGTGAGCGCACACAATGGCACTAATCCAGCCACAGCCAGGCTGGATTTGCTGGGCAGGACCCAGGTGGGCTGGGGGAGATGTGTGCAGCACAGGCACAAACTGCACCGCTCTGGCCGCGTCCATCCCCTCAGATCAACGCCATGCTCCAGCTCTTCACAGAGCTGGGGAGATGGTGCAGAAGTCTCCTTATGGCCCAGCATGGGCTTTTGAATGGCTGATGAGCAGGGACAGCCAGAGGGATGCTGGAGCAGCCCCCGCATCCCCCCACCACATTCCCAGGGTTCATGCCCAGCAGCTGCAGAAGCTCTGCACATAGAGATGGTCACACACCAGGTCAGCAGAGCAGGATGGAGAGGGGTAAAGCCTTGCCTTTGGAAGAAGGGATACAAAGACATCCAGGGATGCTGGCAGGAGCGGGGATTAGTCAGAAAGAGAATAAAACAACCAAAACACCAATGGTTTGTGCAACAAAATCCAAAGTCAAACCCAGACGGGGTGAAGCACAGCATGCATCCACATGCATGCAAACAAGCCCAGGTGGGAGAGCTGGGTTTTGGTTTTCCTGGGCCTGGGATGGGGTTCATAGCCTCTGAAGCAGCAGCAGAGCCCCTGCCCCTGAGCTGCACCGCAAGCCCCACGGCAGCATCTCTACGAGTGGGACCAGGGCAGCTGCACCCCCGGGGCCACAGCCTGGCAACACCAGGGCCAGGTGCTCACACCAGAGAGGACACAGATCATTTTACAGTGGTTCCACATGGTGTGAGGGCTCAGAGCTACCAGCAAGAGCAGCCCCTTTGTCTGCTAAAGGCTTTGCAGGGCCATTGAGGGATAGGGATGAGAGGCCAGACAGAACGTGCACCCAGCACATGATGGGCAGGGCTGGGCCAACGCCACTCCAGCTCTTCAAGGCAGTGGCTCTCCAGCACCAGCCTTTTTCTCAGTTCCCTCCCCAGCAGAGCTGTGCTATAAACTAGCACTTACAGCTCATGACACAAAGTTAGCACTGAAAATGGAGATTGCAAAACTCACCAGTGACTGTTTGAACAGGGAATAGGTTGTGACCATGCTGTAGTTTGGCTATGCTGCTGTGGCCACCACAGCCCAGTGGCACATCTTTCCTGGTACAGTGGGAAGCAGGAGCTGGTGCTCAGCGAAGCACTGGGCACAAAGTGCCTGAGAGCAGCCGCTGTTCCTAGCCCCTCTGGTGCAGCCAGATGGGTGGATTCTGCTTTATCAGCAAGTCAGCTCAGCCCTATCGGCCAGGAAGCTGTGTTCACAGTGTGCCTCCCCCTCGACATTTCCCAACGCGGTGGGAGCAGTGGTACACAGCAGCCTACCTTTTATCAGCCAGCAGATGTTGCTAGAACAGTTGCTGCATGTGAAATTCAGGCATGCCCAGCACCACTTGGATCCCTGCACCAGCCACACGGTGCCAGGGTAAACACCCCCGCCCCCTTCCTCCCGGGATCAAAACACTTGGGGGTTGCAAAATAGACACCCCATGAAAGGAAAGGCATGCCACAGAAACATTACAGCTGTCGAGGCTACTTCTCCTGGAGCATGCCGGAGCCCTGGAGCCAGCAGCCGGCACAGCCTCCCAGGCTGGAGCTGCCTGCTCAGCCGCAGAGACAAGTCCTGACCCATCGTGCTGAGGTGGAGACCCTAACCCCAGCCATGCCCCAGCTCCCCCACAGAGGCTGCTCCGAGGACAGCATCCACAATGTATGGGACACTGGGAGCCACCACAGCCAGGTGGGCAGAAGGACGTGGTCTCTGGCACAGGTACTCAGGGGATGCCGATGGGAAGGAGGTCGCACTCACCCCACATGCCGTCCCACTGTGTCTGGGCTCCTGCTGGCTCCCCAGGGCTGCTGTGAAGCCTGTCGAGTGCAGCCCAGCTCACAGTCATTCCTTGCAAACCAGAAAGTCATTTCCCAGCTGATGGGGCCGTTTCACTGTACTCGGCTCAACACCGTCACCACTCGCCGCCCACGCTGTAGAGGAGTGCAGGGAGCAGGGATTTTTTGCAAGCAGGGTATCTGAGTTTTGCTATCACTCGAGAGGGAGCTGGGAAACCCCATGGCGAAGCCTTCGCAGTCACTTTGGAGTCAGCACTTCCCGTGCAGTGAGAGGGGAAGGTCCCTCCAGAGGCTCTGTGTGCCCTGTGCTGAGCATCCCCAACTGCAGCTCCCTGTCCAGTGCCAGCATCCCTCATTCTGCCCCAAAGCATTGGCCTTGGCACAAGGCAGGCGCAGCAGGTCCAGTGAGGTGGGTCCAGTGACAACTGCAGGGGCCAAACATCCCCAAGGAAGGACATTGTCAAAGTGCTACAAAACACAGCGTAGGTGACAGCCACCTGTCACACCCCACTTCCAGTCCAGCTCTCCTGTGTCCCCAGGCACAGGCTATTGGCACCTCTCAACCCACACCAGAGCTCCTCCTCCTTGTGCTGCACCCACAGCACAGCACAGCCCGACCCAGCCCACTCCGGCCCCAGGGATGAGCCGCTCCTCAGGAACGGTTATAGAACCCAGGGAAACCATCTCCATCCTCACATGCAACACCTCGGAACGAGGTCAGGTCAGGCTGTGATCCTGGTGGCTTCAGGAGCACCAGCGTCTGGGCCAGGAGTCAGGACCCGGAGGTAAGAGCTCCCACCATGCAGGGCTGGTTCCCGGTGCCCACGGTGATGGTCAGACTCTGCAGAGCACCTCATGGTGCCCGCACCAAATGCCCCCACACATATAGCTGCTGGGACTCACACTGCTCCAGGGGCAAGCATGAGTGCTGCAGGGACATGGGCTGGCCACAGGCAGCCGGCCCAGTGAGCCAGTCCACAGACAGGAATGGCCCGCTCTAACCAAGCAACCCGCACCACAGGGACATGGTGTGCCATGTCCCTGCTCTGGGCAAGTGATGCGGCCCTGCCCTGTCTCCCCTCCGCAACGCGACCCAGGCACTGCAAACAAACTGCTGTTGGTCACCACCTGTCCCCGGCCCTGTGCCACGGGACGTCCAGCGGAGACTTGAACGAGCCGACAGCCCCGGCCCGGCACTACAGAGGTGCCATCGGTGGTGTCACCGCGTCAGCAGCTCAGGGCGCGCTCAGCAGTGCCGGGTGCGAGCTGAGCACTGCAGCCCCGGAGCCGCTCGGCGGGAGCTGCCCGAAGCTGGCCTGGCACAAGCCCGGGGCTGGTCGGGCACGGAGCCCTGACAGCTCCGTATCCCGCTGGACAGGTGGTCGCGGCTCCCGCGGGCCTCCAGTCACCGGCCGCGCCCGAGCTGGGTGAAAGGCCATCGGACGCCGCGGTCCCCGTGGTGTCACCGCTCCCGCCGGGGACCGGTCCCACCCGCCCCGTGGCGCGGAGCCGCGTGTCCCACCGACAGCAACGGGACTCCCACTCCCGCCATCCCGGTTCTGTGTGCTGCCCGCGGCGGGACACCCCCGTCACTTCACGGGACGCCTCCCGCTGTTCCGGATCCTCCTCTCGGCCCGGGACCGGGACTCGGAGCCGCCCTCCGCGGCCGCCGCTCCGGCGGGGCCCCAGGTACGAGACCCGGTCCTGCTCCGCCAGACGAGGAGCGCCCCCGCCCCGGGATGCGCCGCGGCACCAGGACGGCCCCGCGACGGCCCCGCTGCCCCCCGGAGCGGCCCCACTCGTCGCCTCCGCCCGCCCGAGGGCCCGCGGGCCCAGCCGGGCCCCCGCAGAGCCCCGCGCTCGGCCCAGCCCCGCCGGGAGCTGTGCCCGCCCGGGGTTATGAAACATCCACAGCGCGGACCGGACTGGACCGGACCGGACCGACCCGAGTCCGGGCCCCGGCCCCGCCGCACCCCGCCCGGCCCTGCCGCGGAAGGCGGACAGCGTCCCGGCCC
>WBMZ01018813.1:0-11264 GCA_013400975.1 Atrichornis clamosus | reverse complement strand
AGAGGCCCCGCCCCCGAGGCAGCCCCGCCCCGCCGGATCCTGCGGCCCCCCCCACGCGCGCGGCCAGCGGCGAAAGCCCATTGGCTGGCGCCGGAGGGGCGTGGCCAGCGGCCCCCTCCGCGCCCCGGGCCGTGCCCGGGATCTCCCGGCCCGGAGCGGCGGCAGCGGACAAGGGGCTTCTGTCGCTCGGGACAACGAGCCTCTGCCTTTAGCGAGCAAGGCCCGGCGAAGGACGGGTCTTCTGGACGTTGCCGCCAAAACGAGTGGCGGTTGCCCGCCGGTTCGAAGGTACCCAAGGCTTATTTGTAGCAAGGTAACTTTGCAGTTAGGCTCGATAAGCCTTTGTGCTCGGCAGTCCTCAGCCAGGAGGTGCGAGTGAATGGGAAGCTGCAGCGGCCGTGGGGCACAGGGAGCAAAACCTGAGGGCAAACCCAGTTTGTACTTAGGAGTCACCCTGCACACACACAGCGTAGGGAGGCTTAGGCACAGCCCAGTTCCCGTTTGCAGAGTATGTGGGAACCAGAGCATTAGCAAGATTGAAGAATATGTCAAAAGCATAGTTATCTCCAGTTGCAAAACTGCGAAGGACATACCATTCCAGCTCAAAGTCGGTGAAGAAAAAAGCAGCATAAAGCCGCAGCACCTGAAGTGATATGTGTAATATAAACTGACTGCTGGTTTTGTGATTTTTATTCCTGTGAAGCTGGAAGCTCCAGTTATGAGCAGAGCAAAGGCTGGTGCTCTGTGTAAGAGACAAAGGCATTTCTTGCCACTGAGAACTGACTGCATAAAATCCTCTCCCTGAATTAGGGTAAGTTCTGTCAGTAAAAGCTCTACAGAGGGACAGAATTAATGCTCCCATTTTTCTCGCTTACACTGTAACTTTTGTGTTCCCCAGATGTGCTGCATTCTCTTGTGTTGTTGATCAGCGAATATACAGTTAGTCTAACAACTGACTTGCTATACATGCAGTGACTGACTGTAAGTACTGGTCATTTGCCTACTGAGCTGAGTGCCAGATGTTTCAAAACTCCACACAGAAGATGAAATTATGCCTTAAGCACCCAGACACAAATTCTGTGTGGAAAAAAGAAGACATCTCTGAGGAGACAAAGAAGCGATACAGGAGCTATAGGTAAAAGCAAAATCTGAGGAAGAGTGCACTGGCCTGGGCTGTGCAAAGTACAGAAATTGCCTTATGCCAGGAGGGCCCATCACTTTTCTTTCTTGGCTACATATGAAGCTACAGATCTCCACTAAAGACATAAAGCTGCTCTGAAAGTCTGAATCAGGCTTGCCTCCCACATGCATTTCTGACATTGCAGAGGGACGTAGTTGGTACAAATCCCATGTCCAGTAGTGTCATTAAACATCTACTGTCTTTGTTACAATACATCAGTCTCTCGTACTCCCACCCCCAGCCCCACAGGCGACTACTTTTTGGAGGAAAAAACATGTCTGAAAGTTTAGAGATGCTGAACAGCAGCATGATCACAGTCTCCCGAAGGAAGGATTATTTCAGAGGCAGCTGCTGGCTGCCTCTCTGGACCTTTGCTCCTTGGCCCTTCATTATGCTGAAGAGTCCTTGGGGCCTGCTGTATGCAGAGCCCATGAGGACTCCCATGAGGAGATGATCCCTTACTTGTTCTTCTCCCCACACAGAAAAAGCCATCCTATTACCACACCCCACCCACTGAATCACTCTCCAGGTCAGAGCTCACTGAACAGAGTTATCATCTCACTAATCAGAGACATTTTAGCTGCACTCAAATTGCATCCACCAAAATCCAGTTTCGGTGACTAAGAGCATTAAAAAAAAAAATCCCAACTTTTTTTTTTCTCCAACCCATTCCTGACTCAAAACACTAATCCCCTTTGTGCTTTTCTTCCAGAGCCAGTCCCAACCTGTAGCCCCTTCCGTCTGGTAAAAAACATCTGCAAGCTTGACTTAAAAAGCAGCAAAAACCCCACAAGAGCACATTGGAAAGGAGCAGCTTTTCCTTCTGTCCCATGGCAGGGCTGGTGCAGGAAGCTGGCTGCAGGGCCTGCCTTGGGAGCAGGGCAACAAGAGCTTCTGTGCACTTCAGGGATGTTTTAGTGCTCTCCTCCCATCCCTCTTATTTACTTAGTAAGTAAGTGACAAGGATATTGTAAAACCACCGTGGGATTACACCTTCTCCCTTCTGGGAGGAGTTTTGATCAGTCTGCACAAAAATCTTGCAGTTCTTAAAAAAGCCCAAATAAACCAAACAAATCCCAGAGAAAAAGCTAATTCTCAAACATTACACAACTGAAAATGGCATCACACAAAGAACAAACATATTGAGCAACAAATTTAAACAATTTTTGATTTCCCTTTGTTCAGAAGGTTTGGGTTTTTCTTCTTTTTTTAGTGTATTTAAATCCCTAAAGGATCCTCTTCTGTAAAAGCGCTTGTTCATGTCTGGTTCTAAGCAGGTTAGCTAAGTTTCTTATGTAACTATTATGATAATCACAAGGCTAGCAGCTGCTTATGCTCCTTTTCATTTCCTTCTCACTCTTCCTCCCCTCCAAGCAGGGGATGAGATGGGTTAAGGAAGTCACGAGGGATATGTGAATTCTGTCTGTAGCTTCTGGGAATAAAATACATTTGAAGAGTGATTCAGGGACTAACAGAAGGTTAACTACATCTACTTTACTTCATATCTGACTCCATTCCTTTCAAGCTTTCAGTTTGTCAGAACATTTAGAAACAGCATTAAGGTCTTTGTTATGGCCATTTGGGCACCCACAGCTCTGCTGGCAGCAGTCTGTCGATGTTTACGGATCTGCTTTTGAATACAAACAGTGCCCAGCACCCCAGAACCTGCAGGGGTAGAGCAGGAGACTCTGAGCACACACCTTTTTGCATAGGTTTACTTTTCTCCCTGCAGAACACAGCAAAACAAGCTTGGGACGCTTGTGGCAATCCCTTTATCTTGGAGCTCTGCTGCTGTGTTTAAGCACAGATTTAGATTATCCAATTGCCAAGCACCAGAAATTTCACTTCTCTATGCTTTATGAGGGAGGTCATGAATGTAACTTGCTAGCAAAAATCTGGCAATAAAATACAGTTCTAAATATATTATGGACAAATCCAGCATTGTCTCCCTTTTCCTAGCTCACAACCCTCAGTCCTACGGCAAATCTCAACCCTGTTTCTGAGGTAAACAGGACATCTCTACCACTCCTATGCTCTACAAAGAGGGAAGTATTTGTTTTTAGAAGGTATGTTGTGAAAGGAACTGTGTTTTCCAAACAAATAGTTACAAAGAAATCAACAAGAGCACCTGCAACTTCCGACCAGGATCTTAGAATGTTGAACATTCAAAACTCAAGTATTAATAAATAAATATATATCCTGATTGTGACATTACATTTGACTGCTTTTATCCTGTCTTCATAAGCAATATTTTCTAGTCCTCTCATGAGTGGAAGGAACGGCAGCTTTTCAGAATGCACCTACTGTTAGAAGTTTGCAGTGACCTCATTCAAAGTTATTTCCATAGCCACAAGCTGTTTGCTTTTGAGTTACTAGTGGTTTCTCAAGGAGCAGTAAGAACTCAAAATAGCTTAGCATGGGCCAAGCTCAGGCCACTGCCACCCATTTTGCTATAGTTAATGTCTATCAAAGGGCTTCCTGTTGCTCCTACCCAGTTCCCTCTCTAACTCAGCTTCTGTGTCTTGCCAGACAGTAGAATTAACCTGAACAAGCACTAGCTTCCTCTGACCTGTACACAGCACCAGGTCAGTCCCTGGCCTCTCTAGATCTGTACACACTATTGCAACCACCATCACCCTCAGATGAGCATTTGGGACACAGGGCTGAACCATCCTGCTCAGAGAGGTCTTTCCTCACAGAAAGAGCAAGAATTCAAGTCTCAAAAGGCCTTAGCAAGCAGAACTTACTTGTTGAAGAAAGCATCTTCTGAGAGACCTCATTCCAAAAGTGAAACTCAACTATCTCATATAAATCTTTTTAATAACACAAAGGTATGCAACAGAACAACAGAATGCCTTTTTTTCTGTCTTTTTTTTTTTTTTCTTTTTTTTCTAGAATAGCCCTGAAGAGCACAGGCAACAAAGTATTCACTTAGTCCTGGCTGAATCATCAGGAAACATGCACTGAGATGTCAATGTGCTTTGTGTAAATCACTGCTGCTCCTGCAAATGCACCTGAACTAAGGTGAGTGCCCAGGTAAACACCCCCTGCACGGCTGTGCTGTTTTTGTCCAAACTTGTGTATTTGCTGCCTGTGTTACCATGAGAGAGGTTTAGCATAAAGTACTAAACAGATTATACATATAGTCTATGTTATAGCATCTTCCTGGATATTGCCTTCAGCTAGCTCAGGTACAGCTGCTACTGCTGCAGCCACACCTTCTGGCTTTGGGGTGCACATACAGTGCAGTGCCAAACTACACATTTAGATCATTGCCACAATGGAGTGATGATTAATCCAGGATTGAGGGAATACACAAATCTTCTCTCCTAATTATTATATAGTCACAGTTAATTACAAGGGTTTTTTCCTAATTGAAATTATTCTGCTGTCACTTCACATAGAAGGATTTAGCAAGGAAGAGCAGAACTAAGCAAGCCATGGTAATCACTTGTAACAAGGAGCTCTGCCAGCTGTACAGCGCTGCACACAGAATCTGTTCCTGGGTCTTCAAAACTCCCTACAAAGGATGAGATCCAGTTATTTCCCTCTTCATATGTACCACACCTTCCACCCCTTGTCAAATTTCAGACTGTGTATTTCAAAAAATCATTTATCACAGATTTCACATTGTACTATTCCTTCCTCTTTAATTACACATTTGTTTCTGATTTCATCAAGCTCCTGCAAGTATAACCCATACAAATATTTGTGAAATGATAAAATGAAATATTACAGGTTTGAAAAAATCTACTGATCTGCATGCACACTTCTTGACACAGCTAAGTGTGGGGGAATTTTTATCCCAGTTCTCACGCCAGCAGATCAAACTGCTTAGCTGACAAATGCTTGTTACTCACTTCACACTCCAAATAATCAACATATAAATCAGCAGTGGTGCTTCCCAAAACCACCTTTTGCACTCATCTCTCTGACAGGTAATGAATCATCACAGATCGCTCCTAATACTGTTTTGTTATTCCATCAGTAGCACCCAGTCATACCAAATGAAGTCAGTGCCTCATATGTCCCTGTTCCAAAGATCTTGCAGTCTTAGGAGCTTATAATCAAAATCTCAAACTCTGTTAAAGAGTTGATAGGAAAAATTCCCACCATGCTGGACTGTGCATCAGACAGGATTCATTCCAAATTGCTGACACAAAGGCATTACAGCATGAAGAGAGCATGTCACTCCTTTGTCTGCAAAGGTCCCACAGAAGTGCTCCTGAAGCAGGAGTTCCACATTGGATTTGCCTATCTGCTGCCATCACTGGGAGAAAACTGTTTCTTATCAGAGCCACACCAGGAACCTTGTGGGAGGCCACACACAGATACTGAGGTTTAGCTGTTCAGACAAGCGTTTTGCCTCAATCAGCCAATTTTCATCCTTCCAGGGAAAACAGGCAGCTGGACCTTTCACTTCTTCCAAATATTATTATGGCGTAGTTTGTGTTTATTACAGCTAATGTACTGGCTAAAAAGCACCTGCTGTAGAGTAGCATTTCAATTTCCACACAGGACAAAATCAGAAGAAAAACCCCAACCAAACCTGGAGAAAGTCCCAACAAGATACTAGCAAGGATAAGAAAGTGATTGCTCCATAGATGATTACTAAAACCACTAAATACCTTGGGAATGACGGGCTAAGGAGTCTGTAGAGAAAGTTTAATTTGCTTATATTGTCAGAATAAACATCATCACACTTAATACAGCTCTGTATCTGAACCCTTTGCCACCTTCCCTGCCTGCAAACCTTGAAGGATATGGAGCTATCAGAAACAAAGTGCTGAAGCTCCAGAAATGCTTTTGGATACTTCATGACAAACCATCCTACGAAAAGGTTACCATGTGTAACTTCAATGTATTTTAAATTCATCACCTGGCTGTTTGGTGAAATGACTCCTGCTGTTTTGTGCATTAATAAACTGCAAAACTATGAAGAAATAAATAACAAAATATAGAGAATTATAATGAGGCACTTAGATCAATGATAAAGAAATAATTTGATCAAGAAATCACAGATCCAGTTCCAGGGTGAAAATCACTAAATATGATATCTTGTGTATCATGTCCGTCTCGAGGTGCTGTCACTCGGTCCAGCAGTGGCCAGAGTGTGGGACAGTGAAGACATGGTAGAGTCTCATGGTGTCCTGGGGGGCAGGAAAGGGGTGGTGGGGGGACACTGACAGCTCTGGAGGGACGCAGGACTCAGAGAGTTCACCTGAACTCAGCTCTGTTGCTGTGCAACTGGAGGAAGACTCCTCCTTGTGCCCACACCTGGGGCAGAGGGCAACAACGGGGATGGATGGACATCAATCCATGGGCCAGGCCCCAAGACACAGCTGTTCCCAGAATCTGTCTGAACTCCAGAATCTCAAGGTGCCCAGGAGGCAGCTGGGGGCTGCAGGGAGGGGCTTGGGGCTGGGTAAGGGGATCTGTGTGTCAGGGTACCCCAGGGGATGTACCTGATTACAGAACAAGGCCTGTCCTGGGCAGCTGAGGGCACTGGGGATGCAAACTGGGGCCCAGTGTGGCGACTTAGGAGTCTGATGGGGACATCTGGAACCACTGTGGGGTGACGTGGGGCACTGGGAGCAACCTGGGGCACCAAGGGTACAACCTGGGGTCTCTTAAGTGCCATTTTGGGCCTTGTGGATGCAAGGTACCAGAGGGGCATTCTGGTACCAGATCTTGGGCACCAGAGGGGCATTCTGGGTGCCATCTTGAATAAATAAGATTAGACAGTAAAACAGTGAATGGAACCAACAGATCAAACTGTGGCATTTCCTGTGCTTGTTAAAAAGCACAGTGCATGACAGAGACTTGTCATGGAGCCTGCAGCAGTAGATGGACTAAGGCTTTAGAAGTTTTTCAAATATACAGGAGAAGGCATCACGAGAAACACTAAGGCAGGTTTATTTGGACTTGTACTCCAAGTACTTAGAGTGCAAGCTTACCTTTATTAATCTAGTAAGTTGTGGCAATTAATTAGGGATCAGTTCCCTTTAAGTATGATATAGAGTACAGGCAGAGTAATAGCAAACATAGCACATGTCAGTGCAGTGCTGTAAATAGAACTTCTCTTGATTTGCGTTTCCAGTCTCCGCTCGGTATCACACAATTCCAGAATCACATCTCTCACAGCAGCTGCCTGGCCCTTGCCCTCCCCTGAGGGCCTTGGCATCACTCTTTCCGTGGGTCTGGAGTGGATGGCGAGTTTGACACTCTGCAGCTCAGACAGCACCTGCATGATACTTTCCTGCAGACTGTTAAACTGCTGTTGTAAACTCCCTAAGCATGAACTGACTTGTTTAATGTAGTTTAGCTGTTCGTTTAAAGGATTTAAAAGAGAATCTATTTTTATGGAGTCATTCCTGGTTTCTCTAGTTAACAAAGTGCCTTCTTTTATTCCCCGTGATGCTGTTGTTTGCAGCACATTTTTCAGGTCTTCTATGACATCACTGAGATCCTTCTGCTGTAAGTAATGGCTGGAGGCCTGTTCTTTGATGGCTTCTTGTAAATTTACTGGGCCTTTCTGTGCCTCAAGCACCAAGACTTTCAATTCTTGCAGCCTTACTCGATTGACATAGGTGGAACCAAGAACACCTATAATGGCTCCCAGTACAGAACCAATAATAGACCAGTTCTTTGTTTTTTCAGCTCTTGTGCGCTCCTTCTCATGGCTTTCCCTTACAGCTGCAGAGAAGAGAGAGAATTTTTCTCTCTCAGATTCTTCTGCATTTAAATATGCAGCTCTGTACCTCTTCTCTTCCTGCAAGAAATATAGTGATTAAAGGTGAAGGTATAATATGAAGCTATAAAGTCTATACTAAAGAAAAAAAACCAACCAAAACTCAAATCCCAAAAACCCAACGCAGAAGAAGGAATGGAAATTGGGAACATCTATTAGTTCTGTTTCAGAATTTTTCCCTTGAATGTGGGATTTTCTTTATTAATCCTACTTAAGTCAATGAGACATCATTTTAAGTCAAAACTGAGAAATGGAAAAGGTTGTCAGCAATCACAGCTGAAGATCCTGTACAGGAGTATCTGTCATATGGTGATGACAGAAAAGGGGTATGAGCGAGCAAGGTCTTTCATTTCCCATGATGTTCACTGTCTTAGCCCTGCTTACTTCTTCAGACACTAGCAGAAAGCAGCTGAGAGAACTTCCATGGATTAACCAGAAAGGAGTTTCTCTCATCCCATGGAAGGTTAATTCATTGAATGGCAGCTTTTTCTTGATTACTCATGTACAGGTCACCACCACAACAATTACTTTTCTAGGGTCACTATCTTCAGTTTTATTCTCCAAATTTACTAGTCTACTGTAGCATTAACACATACAATTTGCAGAGGGGATCAAACCATTGACAATAGTTAACTAAAGAACTAAAGCGAGTATCCTAAGAAATGAACTCCAATCACTTACTTCAGAACTGATCTGCATCTATAAAGACAATCACTAGTGAAGGAAACAAAGCACACAAATTTTCAACATATTTGCCAATGCTTAAATACCAACAGATTACCTGCAGCAACCTGTGTTCCAGAGTAGCCAGTTCTAAATACTGGGTGTCATCCCGAGAGACCCTGTCTAAGCGGTCCCGAATTTCCTTCAGTTTGATCTGCTGAGCTTCCACATTTTCACGAGCCTCTCGTACTATCCCTCGAGCTATCATAAAGACATTTTCTGCCTGAGAAGAAAGACCATTTATTTTAGAGACTTAATACCATACATACCTAAACTGCTAATTATAATTTTTTTGGGGGGGAGGGTCAGAAAAAACCCAACAAAATAAACCACACTTCATTTCAATTCAAGGCATAAGCTCTATTTACTATATGCATAGCCTAGAACACTTTCACAGTACCTGCACAGACAGTCAAAGCAGAAAAGGATGTGATTCTCCTTGGAGAATCTTTTCTGCATCACAGCCAGTATTTATCCTTCATATAGCTTAACTCATAATTTTAAAATTCCACATTATCTCCGTGTTTACCTCTGTCACTTTTCCCTGAGCCTCTCGAACTTCATTAATTCCAACAAATTCTTCATATTTGTCCCACCAATTCCTGCATGCTGCAGATGCTTTCTGGAGGGAGTTTTTCCCCATAGCAGTCCCCGATTCCGTGATCCGGTGAAGGAGACCCATGGCCATTTCCATTGCAGACTTGGCTTCGGGCCTCTTGGGCGCTGATGGGCAGTAAGTCCTCACTACGTGTAAATTCACTTTTGGACTCCACTTCATCAATGAATGGTGATACTGCAGACCACAGGACACTGAGGACACACCTGATTTATATTTCATGGGCCCCATGTCTTGACTTTAATCACTAAATAAAAGTGCTACATGAAAGAAGAAGATGAAAAAGAAAAGTTATTGAAGTATGGCTGATTCATAGCTCTTAAACTACACGTGTGCCCAAACCAACCAGTTCAAGAATGGCTAAACCATTGCTGGTTTTACACCACTGCTTACCTAGAGAACTTTCCACAATTTTCAACAAAGTGCAATTGTGCCACAGATTCGTGATTTTTTGCTGTTAGGAAGTACTCCCACCATGCTTCATGCTTCTTGATTATTAATTCACCCACGGCGTGAACAGCGATCATGTGCAGATCCAGTAACAGCAGGAGTAACTTCAGAGGAAGTTAGTGCTTCAGCACAGCAGGGACTGCACTGTGTGGTTTGTGTCACAGGTATCACAATTCTGCAAAAGAACAGGAAGAAAAAAAGACAGACAAAATCTTGATAAGAAAATAAGTGTGGCTTGATAATTCCCTTTATCTTACACTGCACAGATAGAGGAAGTGTTGAAGGATGCAAAGACAAAAACACAAAGGACAGAGGGAAAACTAAGAAGTGCTGAACTGAACACAACACATATTCCCATGAGACTGTCTATGAAAGGAATAAATCAGGAAGAGCTACAAGAACAGAAAAATCTCAGCCAGTGAATGAACAGCATTCTAACACACAGGGCTGCATCTTAAAATTAGCTTAAAATTCTTGTTTACCCCATAAAAGCTGGCTGTTTGTTATGGTTTACTGTCTACTGATTGCAAATATGATCTTAATGCTCTACTGAGCACATTCCTCTAAAACCTGGAAACAGGAAAATTTTTCGGTAAGGTTTGATGTGAAATTTGGGTATGCCTATGTTAGGTTTTGACTGACATAATATGAAAACATGAAGTATTGAGACAGTTTGATAGCTGCTGCATAGGATTTTAAATTATTTTAAAACAGCTTTCCTCGTTAATTTTAGGTGGCTAATACAGGCATCTCCACAAAAAAGGATTGTTCCAATGGGAAAAATTCTGAATATCACAGGTTCATTTCCTGTTGAGTATTTCTAACAAATAGTAATAACTCCAAGTGGCATTATGAAAACCTTACCAGTTGTTTTATATGCATAATAGGAAGATCAAAACCACAATAACAATGAAGGAAGTTGTCTCTCCTTCCAGCATCACTCACACACCTACTGTTAACAGCAGTGTTAAACGCCCACTCTACATTGCAGGCCACGCAAACATCAGTTTAACTTGGTCTGTTCCAGACTGTAAAATTCCCCTCTTTTAATTTCATTACTACTTGAAGAGCTTAAACAAATATCCAGGCTACTGGAGTATAGCAAAGAGAGAGAAAGTTGAGATTTCAAGAATTTCTATGTAGACAGTCACAGACTGTGAAGAACGTGATCTCAGTCTGAGCTGAGGACACAAGAAATTGTGAAAGGTTAATCTGAGATGACGTGCCTGGTTCCTCTCTTGCTTCCCTTGCAAGAAACGTTTCCTCTGCCTGCAGTCACTGACAAACACTTTTTCAAAAGCTGCCGTACGCACTGAGCGCCGGTGGCGAGCGGGACTCGTTTCCACGGGTCCCGCCTTTCGCAGCCGTCCCTGGTCGCGGCCAAAGGCGAACCCGGCATTCCCGATGCGCCACCGCACACCCACATCCCGCAGCCGGGTTCTTCCGCATGACCGACCCCTTCCCTGCCCGGGGGGCCCTTCCACCGACCCGGCCGAGCCGCCGCTCCCCTCCCGGCCGGCCCCGGGCCCGGCCCGGCCCCGCCG
>WBMZ01018810.1:0-15704 GCA_013400975.1 Atrichornis clamosus | reverse complement strand
CTCCCAGCCGCTCCCGCGCCGCGCCCGCGCCACCATGGAGGGTCCCGCCGCCCCGGCGCAGCTCCCGGCGGGGCCGCCCGTAGCCCGCAGCGCACGCCCCGCAGCCCTAGATCCGCGCCGGGCTCGCTCGGTCCGCTCCCTGCGCCATGGCAAACATGGCGGACATTAACCACAGCCGCTCGGCCGTCCCGGCAGCCCGCGCGGCGGGAGCGGCGCTGCGCGCGCAGCCGAGGGCGGGAGGCTGAGGGAGCCTCAGGGAGCCCGAGGGGGGCGGCGGGACGGGGCGAGAGCGGAGCGCTCCGGTTGTTCAGAGTGTGTCGAAAGTGTTCTTGCAGTGTCCCGCAATGTCCCTACAAGGTCCCTACAGTGTTTCAGCAGTGCCCCCACTGTGTCCTAGCCGGGTCCCCACGCTGCCTCCGCTGTCTCCCTGCCGTGCCCCCGTTGTGTCCCCGTGGTGTCCCCACAGTGTCTCCACAATGTCCCCACAGTGTCCCCGCTGGGTCCCCGCAGTGACTTCCCAATGTCTCCCCGCCATGGCCTCACTGGGTTCCCACTGTCTCCTCACAGTGTCCCCACCGCGGCCCCGCCGTTTCCCCCACAGTGTCCACACAGTGTCCCGGCCGTGTCCCCACAGTGACCTCACAGTCTCCCCCACAGTGTCCCCACCGTCTCCCCGCCATATCCCCATCATGTAGCCACAATGTTCCTGCTGCATTCCCCATAGTATCCCCATAGTGTCCCTCACAATGTCCCCATGGTGTCCCCAATCTCTCCCCACAGTGTCCCCACAGTTCTCTGGACGAAGTAGTGGGTTCTTCTCAGTGTGTTGGCCAATGTGGGCTTAAAGCACTCCAGCAATAAAACCGGCCCATCAGGAGGGCTGACTTCAGTTATGGACACAAACCAACACTTCAGACACAAACTTGTGCCTGCACAATTTTTTTTTCTTTCTTCCACAGAATCACAGAGTATTTAGGGTTGGAAGGGACCTCTGGAGACCATCCAGTCCAACCAGGGCCACCTGGAGCAGGTGACACAGGAACACAACCAGGTGGGTTTGGAATTACTCTGGAGGGGGAGACTCCACAGCTCCCTGGGCACGTGTTTCAGTGCTCTGCCACCCTCATGGAAAGTTCTTCCTCATGTCGCGGTGGAACTCCTTGTGGTTTAGTTTACTAAACTCCTTCATCACTCTTTCCACCAAGAGCAATGTCCTGCCACTTGAAAATAGTAATCCCAAATTCTCACCTGGACAAAGCCTCAGTCCTCTGCCCATCCACACTTTCCTGCATCAGTTGACAATACTCTGAAAAACCATTCATCAAAGAACTCTAGCACCTCAAAGACCTCCTCAGCCCCGTATTATTTTGACACCCCAGGACCAGGCAGCTGCTTCTCGCACCTCCACCTTAGAGCTCTCACAGGAGAGCCTCTGAAATAAACTGCCTCTGAAATAAACTTCTGCCTCTGAAATAAACCAAAACTCTTAGTCAAAACTTCACCATTTGGATTACTGTGCCAACTGTACCTAATTTCCATTTTTTTAATTAGAAAAGAATAGATTCAGTCTCTGAATTGCCGTTAATTTTTAGTTACCTGTTGTGCTTTTATTTACATGGTTTTATATAGCAAATACAGCTACCGTTCATGACAAATACATGCTTTACAAAATGAAGAATAAAGAATTGTGTCAGCTAGAGAGAGAGAGAGCAGAAAGATGAAACAAGCACAGGAATACACAAGAGGGAAAAAGAAGCAGCAAGAACATTGTGTTCATCAGCCACGGACCCAAATTAGCTTGGGCAGGAGATCTGGAAATTATATTAACTACTCCTGTGAAAGCATCAGGTAAGTGTTCAGTTATAGCCATGTGAGCAAATGAAACTTTAAAAATGATAAGGGACAGAAAACAAAACTGTGATAGACTGCACTTATTTATAATTCCCTTAGAATATTTTTATTTCTAAAGATGGACAATTCTTGCCTTGGGGTAGAATTAACAGGCAAATATTTAAAAGTTGTACGGTTTCTAGCTTAGAATTTATAATTCAGCACCGTTTTGGAAGTGGCCAAACTTCCCACACCCCCAATGGGTTTGATGGCCCTAAAACAATTCAGAATTAATTGGCAGCAGCAGAGGGCTGACATTTTCAAGGAGTGATTGTGACACCGTTCTGCATGAGCTGTATTTTCCATATGAATTCCCTCACCTGGAGTGTGCTGAGGCCCAGCTGCACAGGTGACATCCATGTGAGGGGTGAGGGAGCTGCTGGAACAGGCAGTTCCTCCTGAAGTACTTCCTCGAGCAGTTAAAAGACAAGATGACTTTCCTCTTTCTGCTTCTGCAAGAAAGAGACATTTTACACACTGCTGTAAGATTTTTTTCCCCTTTTCAGTCAGCACAGCTGAACAATAGATAATAATAACCTTTTCCCTTTGTGTGCATGTTCTGTTCTTTTTCACTGCTTAAATAAAAAAGAGAAAAGAACAAAAATGAAACATATTTACCCTCAAGGTGGCTCTTAGTCCTAAACTCATCCCATTATTTTATTTCTACAAGCAATGCAATTTTTTTTTAAATGATGCCCTGTAGGATACAGAGGGGTTTTTTAATGTAGTCAAAAAAGCCATTGCACAGAGCTGAACATGGGCAGAACTAAAGTTTCAGCTTACATTAGTTTAGCTTTAAGCCAGAACCATCCATCTTTTAAGCACATAATCTGATCTCTTCCTCTTGTAAAGTATTACAGGTTTTCTGAAGAATTTTAGCTGTAAAAAAATTATGAGCTGTAACTCACCTGTAGATAAAATAATTTACTTTTCATGCACAAATCAAGGAAACAATGTCTCAAATGAAATTATTTGTTCACTAGTTGGATTCTGACTCCATATTTTCTGTGGAGATAGTGGAATTGAATATGCACATTTGAACAGTGGATAGACCAAAAATCCTCAGATTTTATTTAAACATATATATCAGTGGAAATGTCAGAGTTATATAGGCTTGGGGGCTTTATCACATCCTTGTTTTTGGTTCTGCTTCTCCACAGTGACATTTAAACAAGGAATCCTTGTTCTCACCGTAGCTGCCTAAAGCCTGGGACATTTCTGGTGGATTTTTTGCAAATTAATCCTGTTTATTTGCTGGTTTTGTTGGGGTTTTTTTTTCACTCACTGGATTAGACTTCTCCATGGATAATTATCTCACTGTACGTTATTGCAACATGATCCTGCATGAGCATGTACTACCTCTTATTCTGTGTTGTTATCTTATAAGTACAAGAAGTAGTTTAAAAAAAAAGCCCAGACAGTGTGGAAAGAGAGATTCCAGAAGTGATAATGGCCCCTGACAGGGCACGGCGCTGCTCAGCCTTGTGGGGTGTCTGCAACCTTGATTAATTGTAGGGTGTTAAAAAAGAACTGGAATTTTTAGGGTGCTGATGACTTGGCTGTTAATGCACAAAAACTAATCCAGATATTAAGTGTACAGAAGAATCATCTTCTGCAAGGTGCCAGGTGCAGGCTCGGAAGGTGCAATTAGGAAAGTGATGCTGACAATCCATGCTAACAAATATTCCCGGTGTCGCCGCTCCAGCCATTCCGGATTCCAGCCTCATTAGAGAGGGGTTTGATCTCACTTTAAGCAAATCTTCCCTAGGAGGAAGCCTAAAAGTATCCAGGAGGCTGGCTTAGTAACTTCGGCACAAGGGAAAGTGCTGAGCTTTCCAGGAGATCCATGAATGGAGTAGGGGAGTCTTTTTAAAGGTTATGAAGTCCTTCTTTCTCCCTGTGTCTGAGAACTCCGATTGAAGTGAAAGGAACCTCTGTCCTATTCATTTCAAAGGGGGTTTTGTCAGGAAAAAAGAGCTTGATCAAAGTAGCCAGTAAGCATGCTTAGTAGCTAATGTTCAGAGTTAATGTATCATTCCAAACCATTTCTATTTCCAATTATTCCAAGGGTTTAGGGAACTGGGAGCCTGCACATTTTCCTCTCTAAGGTCACCAACACCTATCAGCCCAAACCTGAACCTAGTATGGAATAGCTTCCTGGGAGATTTCAAGCTCTGAATGAAAATTATAAAAGTTGAAAATGGAGTTAAAATCTCGAGCCCAACACCAAATAAAACGAAATAAAAGGACAGCTATGAAAATAGCAGATTCCCCAAATTATAGCAGGAAGGTACAATGATGAAAAGCAGCAGGAAGCTCCTGATTTGAGAGTTTTATATCAAAAGTATTTGTGTCAAGAAATAGGTTTAAAATGAAAGGGAATTGTGCTTTATGTGTGGAGGTTGCCACAGGCATTGGGAAGGTCGGCAGCTCTCTAAAGGAACCTGCTGCAGCTGTTTCCTGTGGTGTAAGATCTTGGATTCTGACTCGAAAAATAAATCTACTCTTGGCTGTGACTATGCTCTTTTACAACACAATTCAACAGGTAAGTTAACAATAATGCAGATATGAAACCAGACGAATTTGGTTTAGAATTAACAAGTAAAGCCATTAGGTACCTCCACAAGTGCAGCTCAAAATCACAGAAGTCTGGAGTTTTACCACCAGGAAAAAAGTAACTTTACATTGCAATGACCAGTGAAGAAAAGCGTGATTATGACTGGAACTAGAAAAGTACTGTTAAAATCAGGACATAATAAGGATGATATTTATGCCCTTTAATTTTGGAAAATAAGAATCCGCCTTTCAGAGAGAGACTTACTCAACTGTCATTTAGAAAAAAACAGCAGAGAAAAATCATGAAAACAAGTGTACTAATCGATATAAATTTATCCCCACATTTTACACCACAGGAGGCAAACACAAGATAATTTTTTATTTATTTTTTTGAAATCAATGTGTTTTGAGGAGCTGGGAGCTCCCCAGCTTGTGCCAAAAAATTAAAAAGGAAACCCCATTCTGCAACTTAAAATAATAATAAAGTAAATCTTATGAAGCACTGAAAACTGGTTTTGATTTTATTCAGAGTTCAGAAGCTGCAGTGAAGGACTTGCCATAAGGGGGACTCTGGAAAACTCTGCTGCTGCAGTAAGAGATGCTCCTTTTCCTCTTCAGAGCTCCATAGTTCTGCTGGATTTCAGCACAAGGGTAGAAGTGAGGCTGCTTCCTAAAAATAAATTTGTAGGCAACTGGAAAATCATAGAGTCACAGAATGGTTTGGGTTGGAAGGAACCTTAAAGATCATCTTATTCCAACCCCCTACCATGGGCAGGGACACCTTCCACTAGGTAAAAGTAAGAAAAGCCACCTAAAAGCCTGCTTAAAAAAAACCAACAAACCCCCCTTGACAATTGGTGTTTTCTGGATTAATGACCTGGATATAAAAATATTTCTTACTGATTAATGATGGCAACATTTTCCCTGCCCACCTTGCTCTGATGCCTTTGCTTTGGGCTGATCTGGAGTGGCAGCACCTACTGGAGTGGGAATGTTTAATGGCTCCATACAGAGAAAATGCTTAAAACCAGAAAAATCTCCCCAGTGCTTCTCTCCAGATGGGGTAGAACCGTTGTGAGAACCATTTCCTGCTCATCCCCTCTGTGCAGAAATAACCCTTTAAGGTCACTCCTCAAAGCAATTCCCTGTCCCAAATTGCTGGTGCCAGTCGGAGCCAGGAGGTGTTTCCCTAGATAGAAAGATTTTCCTTTTATCTGACTATGATGCAAATCAGAGGGATATTTATTGTCACTTGTAGGGGAGCAGTGTCATCGTGTGTTCTGTACTTCCCCCATTTTTCTACAAAATGGGACTGAAAGCCATCACAGCCAAACAAGAGTCTCTCAGCAATGTTGCTGTGCACCAAGAAACAAAAATATTTGCTCGGCTGCAAGAAGAGTCAAAAGGAAAATGAAAGTGTTTCACTGGCAATGAGGAGTGGGGACAGTGTTTGCAGTGCTCTGTGCACACATTTGTAATAACAAAAGGAAGTTTTGAGTCGTCGTGGGGAGTTATGCAATCAACATGCAGATTTAAAGATGTATTCGAGCTTCACATTCCTGTACTTCCTTGTCAAAGGTTTTTTTAAGAAAATAGTATAAAAAAAGACACTTTTACTATGCAGACATCAGTCACAGCAAAGCTGATACAGTATTCCCACTTCCAAATTGCTATTCAGTGCTGTTCATTGAAATCTGCTGCTCCGTGTACAGTCAGATCTTCATAAATACACAAATGCTTCGGAAGAGCTGCTCCAGGAAAGTCACACCTTTACACCAGCACTTGCTTCCTCAGGAACAGACTGGGAGCCATGCTCAGCTCAGGAATTTCTTCTCAAATAAGTGACTGAAGATCCCACATTGCTCCTGGGAAGAGGGGAGAGGTTTGGCCATTGGCACATCCAGCTACTTCACTCTTGTGCTTTTTGTTCACAAACTCTGTGGGAGGAAGAGAAGTGCGTTTATTTTGGAAGCTGGAGAGGGACTTTGGAAAAGGGCATGGAGTGACAGGACAAGGGGGAATGGTTTCCCATTGCCAGAGGGCAGGGTGAGATGGGATATTGGGAAGGAATTCCTGACTCGGAGGGTGGGGAGGCCCTGGCACAGGGTGCCCAGAGAAGCTGTGTCTGTCCCTGGATCCCTGGAAGTGTCCAAGGCCAGGTTGGACAGGGCTTGGAATTGAGTCATGGAGAAGAGGGAAGTCTGGAGCATAAACAGAGCCCTCACTGTGGGAATAGTGCCAGGCCTCAGGGAGCTTCTCTTTCACCTCAAATTGGTCTTGAGAGGAGGTTTTCCCACAGCTGAGTCTAACTATGTATTCCTCTAAGGCTGAACTTGAAGTGGGGTGTGTAGGGCCTCTTCCTCATGTCCCTGACTCAGGTCTGGAGCATAGACAGAGCTCATAAAACTCCTCTGAACTTCACTAAGAAAAAAAGGAATAAAAGAGTGAAAAATGGGGACTGAGTTCGGGGCGTGGGATAGAGCAGACAGGGTAAGAGGGCACTGATGAAAGTGATTCCTTCAAGTCTGAATTTTCACATCAGCCCTGGAAGTTTGAAAATTAAATTATGGATAACTCAAAGTAGCGTCAGGATGAGAGGACGTGGTCTTCAGCTGTGCCAGGGGAGGTTTAGTTTGGACATGAGGAATTTCTTCACACAAAGAGTGATTGGACATTGGAAGGAGCTGCCCAGGGAGGTGGTGGAGTCCCCATCCCTGGAAATGTTTAAGGAAAGACTGGATGTGACCCTTATTTGACAAGGTGAGGATCAGTCACAGGTTGGACTCAGTGATCTCAGAGGTCTTTTCCAATCAAACTGATTCAGTGATTCTGTAATAATTGTGGAATATCTGTGGCTCTCAGGGCACTGCAGACACCCAACTTCCAGGAGCCCAGGTCATCGGGAAGAGGCAGGATTTATGGGAGAGCCAATGGAGAGAGGAGCAGGAGCAGCTGAAAATGGCTTGAATGACAAAGAGAACAGAAGAGGTGCCCACACCAGGTGGGGCCATTTCTGTGGACCCTGCACACACATCCCATGCTGGCTCATAGGAAAATCAGGGAATGTCACAGGCGTGACGGGAATTTCTAACCCTGAAATCCTAAATAATGCCTCTGAGATTAAAAATAAGGACTTTGGTGCTTCTGGCTGCTCCAGGTGCAGGAAAAAAATCTCCTAAGACAAAAGCATGGCTGGGTTTGGTAACGTTTCTGCAGGTACCTGTGTTGTGTCACTAATTAATCACTCTTGGAAACAAAGGAGAAATCAAGGAGTTGAAAATAAAGCCACTCTATCATAAGAAAATTGCATCAGAGTTTCGGTGTAAACCTTCAATAGAAAAAAATTGCCAGTGCAATAGGCAGGTGTTCAAGGAGCCCAAATTAATCCATTCCCATTTTCCCCCAAGTATTCAGTGGTTGGTTGTTAATTAATTTCTTTGCACAATTCTTTCATGATTTTAAACACACAGATACTTCATGAGCTTTTCCTGAAGTCACAGGTTAATCTTTTTGAGGAGAATGATCCATAAAGCTGCAGGGAGTTGTAATCCCAACCTGTCTGCATTATCCAAACTCCATTTGTAAGGTACCAAGCTTCAGCAAACAGTGACCTCATGTCACCTGGGACATCTTAAAATATTCCAGCTTGGGAAGTTATGGTTCCATACCCAGCTTTCCTTTCCTGCTGGCACCTCTTTAATGACAGGATTTGTTCTGCTCCATTACCAATTGGAAAGGGAACAGGTTCTCCCCATTGCAGGGCAACCACAACAAGGAGCTGTAGGTCTTGGCACACATGGAGTTATAAATTTCCTGAGGAGCAGCTCCTCAGGTCTCCATTCACTGTGGTTGTGTTTCACCAGCAGCACTAAAGCTTTTCCTTCTCTCCAGCCTGGAATGAGCGTGGAGCTGTTGTCTCCTATGGCATCAGGAGATCGGATGATAATTTTTCCAATGGATCCTGCTGTGGTTTGGCTGTAATTTGCCAATCTCATTTCTGCATTTGGCCTATTCCCATGGACACATCATCATTCAGGATATGCTTGGAATATATAAAATTCCTTTTTTTTCCTCTTTTAACCATGCCTGTGGTCTGTCAGCAAATACAGGGCTCATTTCACTGTGATGTTTCTGCACGAGGCAGGGAGGAGCTGGAGCTATGGATGCATCCAACCAAACCCTGTTTCCACCTGCCATGTGATTTATAATCTATAACTTATTATAATCATCACCACCTCCCTTCCTGCCCTTCCTTCCAATATAATTTCACAGCTGTTTTCTTCTAACTATTTTTGGAAATGGTTTTATTTACGTTCCCTATTTTGTGTTTAGCTTTAAAATGATAATTTCAGGTAGATTCCTGTTATCCTCATTCAGGGCAGAATGTTGCTGTAAAGAGCCATATGGTGACAGTTTAAAAGATTCAGTGCAAATTTGATATTGGCATAAGGATCAAGCAATATAAAAAAATCTTTGGGAAAGGTCGGTTTGGAGTCAGCAGTGGCAGAGCAGAGGCTGTGGTGACACTGAGCCACGTGGGTGGTGGTGGCATCACCACATCCAGGGGGACTTTGCTACTCCAAAGACTCCCAAAAGCCAATATTTAAAATTAATTTAGAAATAGACTTAAGAAAACAAGTTTAATTTCAGGTGTGTCCAGCAATCCTTTTAGGTCTGTTGCTGACAACACAAATTCGTATTTTCACTCAAAATTAACAGAAATTTTCATTCTCCAGTTTTGGTTTGACAAGTTTTCAATATAAATCTTATCTTTATAAATCTTATGTGCAAACTTTCCCGAATATATCTTAGAAATATATTATTTAAGCAAGCACTCAATTCAAGCATGACATGTGATTTGCTAAACAAACTTATGACTAAGGCAACACAGAGTTAGTGCAGTAGGACCAAAATTTGCTCCAGTGTGATTCATCAATGAGTAAGAGTGATGCTATCTGGAGTTTTAATCTAAGCACAGATTTGAATAATGACCTGGATTTTTTGGAAGAGCAGCTAGCTAAGCAAGAAAAAGGGGGAAAAAAATCTGCAAAGAATTCTGTGCTTGATATCACCACCTATTTTCAGCTGTATGAGTCAGTGAGCCATCACATGGATTTGCACAGAAATATCAAAGCAAATCCCACTTCAAACCCACACCACTTCCCAATATATACCCTCACTCATCGATCCCAACAAACCAGGGAACGTCTGTTTGTCTGCAATAAAAGAGAGCAGAGCTACAGGAGCAATGAACTTTCTTAAAACAAAGCCTCTCATTTTCTGTGCAACTCCTGTCTGGGCTGATTTACAGCTGAACCCAGAAGAAGGAGGCAATCCAAAAGTGCCACTTGCTGAGCTCAATAAGTGGAGTCTTTACGATGTGTGCAGAGACCCAGGGAGGGGAAAATTGTTTTGCAAAATTGCAAAAAAAAATTGTCTAAACTGACAGCGATGGCAACGCGGGCAAATATTCCTTAATAACAATGATTGAAAGAGCTGCAGCTGCCGTGCAAGACGTGAAACCCAGCATGTTCCTTCAGTATTAGAAGCTTATTGGGATAGAAATAGGAGATACCTCTGGATCCATGGGAGGAACATAATTTCTAGTGCTTCATATTATGGAACACAAAGCCAATCGCTCGCTCGAAGAAAACATAACTCAATCTGTTACAGAACAGTTCTGCTAAATCCCACCCTGGTACAAGAGGAAGCTTTGACACACTTTCATTTTTTTCCAGAATATTCTCCAACGTTTTGCAAGTTGCTGCCAGATGTGAAGTCCTCAGGAAATTAAAAGAAGGATTTAGGCAATATTTTAATGCGATATTCAGAATTGCAGCGTTTCCACACCAGAAGATGAAAAAACAGATTGTTTTGTACTTTTATTTCTTTTATTGACCAGAAAATCCCATAAGGATTTGTAAGTCCTACCACCTTAGGACATCCTGCTCTTCTCCAGTAGTTTATAAAACCCTATAACAGAAGATTATTAGGATCTCCCCACTATAAAGAGGATTTAGCTGTGAATTAACAGGCAAACAAAGAGGAGAAATGGAAAACAACACCGGGTTGTCTCATTAGTTGACAAGGTGGGGATCAGGCAAAGGTTGGACTCGATGATCTTGGAGGTCTTTTCCAACATCAGTGATCCTGGGATTCTGTGATTCTTCCCTGCACGAGCTGAGTGCAACCTTTTGCTGGGAGCAAGAGTTCTTCAGTGCCAGATAAACCAGAAAGGGCAATTACAGAACATTCAAACACAACGAGAAATTCCTACTTTGGGGAAAGCAATGCAGGAAAGCTCCTATTGGCAAAGTGCTGGATGACAGAGTGGGAAGGGTGGGAATGTTCAAGAGTTGATTCATCCAGCAACAGAGACAACACCAAAAATCAGCTCATTGGCATTGTTTTTTGCTTTTATTTGAGTAAGATCACAAACCAGAGCAAATGGCTGGGAAAATAAATCAAATAAATCCATTTGGCTTTGGTGGAGAAGTACCACTGCTGATAACGTTTGGTGTATGGCAGATCTAGTTATCAAGGAATCATGGAATCCCAGAATGGTTTGGGTTGGAAGGGACCTTAAAGCTCATCCTGGGGCAGGTCCACCTTCCACTATCCCAGGGTGCTCCAAGCCCCATCCAACCTAGCCTGGAGCATTCCAGGGATGGGGCAGCCACAGCTTCTCTAAGCTGTGGATCAAGGCTCTGTGCTTTTCCCAACGAAAAGACAGTCAAAGCCCTGGAAAGATGGGAACTGTGAGTGAGGAAGTGCACGTGCCCTGTCATTCCAGGGCTGTTTGGAGAGGGTCAAATACATTTCTGTCACTTCTATGGGCAAAGCCACACACTCAGCAAGGGGCACATTCCTGACACTGTGCCAGGACTGGGAATACGAATGGCACAAGGAAGTCAGTCCCCATCCAGCCATTGCCTCCATCAGGGGCATTATGGCACAATCCATGTGGCACAAGCTCTACCTTTTGTGTCTTCATTCTTTTTATATTCATATTTTTTCTTCTGAGATCTAGTGCCACATACTAACATACACATTGTATAAATAAAATAAAATAAAATATGATTAACTGGGAACAACCACAAACAGCTACACACTTTAATTGATTCCAACATGAGCACAAGCTCCAAGGATGGCTCAGGTGATCTAAAGGTATTTAGGAGGGAAACAGCCAAGTACTGCTGGGACTGCTGAGAAGTGCTACTACTCCTCAAACACGAGGTGTAACAAATCTCCTAATCTGGCAACAAACAGCTGCCAAAATGACCAAGTGATTGGAGAAGCATTCCTACAGAAGGAGAGCAGAGGTTGTGCCGTGCTCGCTCTGATGGAGTGAAGGCTGGAGAGGGATGTGATTGCTGCATGAGGAGATATCAGTGATCACACATCCAGAGGGAGAAGCTGAACAACTCTCAGAACAGATGGAAACCAATGTAGAGGTTGGAAATCAGGAGATGATTGCTACAGCAGGGTGATGTCCCAATCAGAAACAAAAGCAGGAAAAGGTCAAACACCCTCTGATGGAGCTTAAAACTTCCAAGGATTATGCAATGCTCTGCTTGGTGGCACTGACTGAGGCTTCCCCACAGGCAGAGCCCTTGCACCACTACTTTGGGGCTGGAATTTTTGGTTTTAAGCATAATTTTTAGCCTCAGTGATGCAGAAAACATGCAGGGTCTCCTCCTGGCACCGGGAGCCAGAGCTGTGGAGAAATTGGGAAAAGCAGCACAGTGAGACCGAAGGGAAAAATAAATTTCCAAATGTCTTTGGAAGCCTTTGTGGAACAGCAATCCAATTTTCATGGAACATTCAAACCCATTAAGCCCTGACCCAGACGTGTGAGCAGGGAACCATGGCAAGAGTCCTCGCCAGGGTGGGTGGGAGCAGAGTAAATTTAGCTGGGTTTGTTTGGAGATCAGGCTGTGCTTATAACACTCTGCTGAGGAGATGCTCTAGAAAAGATTCAAAACACCCCCGTGTTGCTGAAGTCTCTGAAAAGTTGAATAGGTGCAATTGTCTGCAGGGCTGAAGTAAGAGTCCTCTCAGATTTCAAACCAAAAGGATGTTGTGCAACTTGAATTAAAAGCAGCAATTTCTGAGACAAGAAAACTTTAATTTCTGGTTATTTACCTGATCTGCTGGGTCTCAGGGCCCTTCTGCAGCACTACCACCAGGTGATTGGAAAGAAACCTTGTTTCTTAACTTTCCTTTTTCTGACAAATGCAAACTTTGAGACATTTTACATCTTCTGTGGTTCCAGAAAGAAGTGGAAGAGAACATGAACTTCTGATCAGTTGTGCCTTACCAGGGCTTGGTTTTATTGAGGAAAGAAGTAGAAATAAACTTTCTTGAAGGTTAAGAGTTAGAAGTTAGGAGGCCTCTAGCTGAGGGAAATTTTCAAGAAGTCTCATTCCATCTTATAAGGATCATTAAAAGAACCCATGAACCACTCTGTGGACTTGATAATTAAAGGCCATATAATTAGTTACAGCTCTGTAACACACGTTATTAATCACATTTTTGGGAAGACCCTGAATATTATCCATTCAGATCAGCTGAATGGTGCCCCAACAGTCGGACTTGGGAAGATTCACACTGATGATGAGATGTAGGGATAATCCTGCTTTCCCTGCCCATGGGAACAGCCTGGGGCTGCAGGAAGGGAGCACAAACCCCATCTTTTCTCCTCCCCCTTTCCCAAGGTGGGAACGGTCCCTCCTTCACCTGGCCCAGCTCGTACTGAGAAGTCTCCTGGCTCTGACCAGTTTGTGGAGCAGGGACATTTGCTCTTCTGAAAACACTTGACATCTTTGAGATGTTCATCTCCTAAAAGTTTTAAGATCCAGATCAATAACCTATTACACTTTCCTTTCATTTAGTAAATAATTGTGCTCATTTTGCTGCAGGTCCAACGATCCTCAGGATGCACTTCATTCACTCTTGCTGTTGAATCCATTATTTTATGAGATACTTAAGTCATCCTTGTCAGGCAGTTAATAAGAGGCTCGTTGTCAATAGTTAATGGCAACATCTTCCTCTGGAAACTAATTAATAGAAGCACAGCACTCCTGTCCTTTGGAATGTGGCTCAGTTTAAACCTCTTGCTAACAAAGCACAAGAAATCATTACAAAATATAGAGGTGCTTTGGGGTTTGTTAGGAACTGTCCTTGGCCCACTGGATATTTAGGTGTTGATAATATTAAATGATCTTTTGAAAAGTGAAAACTCTTTCAGCCTCAGCTCTGGAAGGTGAGGTGTTTAATCACACTCAGTGTTCCACAGAGCTGGACCCTAAATGTACCGAGATGTTTTTACAAGGCTGAGGCCCCGACCAAGTGATGGGAATGTTCCTGCCACGGGCAGGGACACCTCCCACTATCCCAGGGTGCTCCAAGCCTTGTCCAGCCTGGCCTTGGACACTTCCAGGGATCCAGGGGCAGCCACAGCTGCTCTGGGCACCCTGTGCCAGGGCCTCCCCACCCTCGCAGCCAGGAATTCCTTCTCAATAGCCCATCTAATCCTACCATCTTTCCCTTTAAATCTGTTCCCTCTTGCCCTGTGCATTCCCTGGCTCTGTGACATGGAGGGCACGCGCAGGGAGAGCTGTGTGGGGCACAGACCTGATAACATCTCGTGGTGCACACGCCGTAATTAATTCCAATTTACTTAATTAAGAATTTAGTCTTTGGGGAAGGAAGATGAAAAAGTTCCTTCATAAACTGACAATGGGTGATTGTTCCCAGCTTCTTATCCTGGAGGCACGGGGGAGAATGGGAGCTATAGAAATCCTTGGACAGATTGATTGCATGGAGGTGATCGGAATCCCCCGGCACTTGCAGAGTAATGGGCACATCCTCGCCCTTCCCTCACCACTCCACATCTTCCCAAGGAATTAAACTTGGGTTCAAAACATGGAAAATTACAATTTCTCCACAAAAACCAATTTTCATTTGAAGACTCACAGCTTGGGAAGTGGCTACGGATTTAACCCCTGCCAGAAGAATCAACCCCTTCACCAAACAGGAAATCAACAGACGGCAGAAGTTGGGGAAATGACGTTATTAAAACTCCGACGTGGAAATTCCCAATGCTTTACCCCGGTATCCATAAAAATAAAATGATATAAAAGAAATCCGACAGATGTAACGTCATATGGAGTTGCTTAATGGCAACGCTCAGCCTTTCAAAAAAAGATTTACAGCCACAGTCACTACTAAAAGTTGACATTTGCATGGAATAATTCCCAATTTGCTGCTTGCTGGGCTTTGTCGCCTTTCTTTTATTCCTGTATTCTCACATCAGCTCTGCTCCCAGCAAAGCCCATCAGTTCTAACAGATGCAGATATTTTGTTGCTACTCTCCAAACTTGATTCTGTGTTTAGCTAAGCCCAGCTTAAAACTGCCCCAGGGAGGACTCTTTTTTCTGTCACAGATTTAATTTGCACCATTACTGGGCTCCAGCCTAATTCCCCCACAAGTATTCCAAGTATTTTAACAAGGATCACATGTGGCCTGGACGTGTGTTTCCATGCCTACGTGTGCCTCACACGAGGACAAGCTCATTCCACCTCACTCTTTGTAGGGATGCAGGTGAAGAGCTGTCAGGATAATCCTGACCCGAGGATAAAAGGTGTTGGAAGCCACATCTGGACCCAACATCTGGACAGAAACTCGTCCAAGTGGGTGCTCCAGCAGGATTTTACAGGCAGTTTTATGAAAGTCGTTGCCCCCTTGCAGGTTTTAGGGTTGCAAATACCGCACTTCCATAAATCTCCTAAAGTTTGTCCTCACTTTTAAAACGTATTTTTAAAAATTATATGGCATTTATTTATTTATTTTCTAACACTTTGTGGTTTGTTTTTTATCACTGTCATAACCAAGTTGCTGATGCCAAAGGCTTAGGCAGCATCAGGTTTTTCCTGGCACTTCCTGGGCCACAGGGAGAAGCAGCTGGTGCTTGTGTGGGCTCTCGTCCTGCTCCCACTTTCCTGCCTTTTTCTCAGGGAGAAGTTTCCTACTGTAATTATAATTTCCAGAAACAAAGAGTGCAATGCAAATTCATTTCACTACTATTGCCCACGCTAAAAGGCCTAAAATCCTGAATTTTTAATTAATTTAATCATTGTCCTCTGCTCTGAAATTCTGCACCCCAAAGACTTCAGCTGATGAACCAATATCCATGCTCAAAGCCCAGGTATCTAGTAAGTCTTTCAACTTGTTTGGGTATATTTTTTTCCCTTTA
>WBMZ01018806.1:0-15534 GCA_013400975.1 Atrichornis clamosus | reverse complement strand
TTTTAAACTAAGACAACCACTCAGCAACTTGCAAAAATGACTGTACAGCTGAGTTTATGGTTCTTTTTACCAACTTCTTACTTTAAGTACTATTTAGGTTCTTTTTTGTGTCCAAAATTTTAACAAGGTAATTCAGAATCTGGCTCTCCCAACAATAATGTGATCAAACTTTTCCAAGTAAGAGCTACAGCCTTTAGAATATGGGTCACAATTCTTTTTCTGATCTTTGAAAGACACATTAACAAGCTCTTGGCTTAGAGAAACAATCTTTTCTCATTCTTTCATTTTCTTTTCTTTTTTGGTGCTTATTGGAACTTTTTTCTCCCCAGCTTTTAATTTCTGTAAGAAAAAAACCTTGGAAGAAAATTAAAACTTCTTTTTTAAACACACCATAATTTGTTGATATTTTCAAGCCTTTCAGTATAACTCCATTCACAAGTTGAATGCGTGAGCTGTTTAATATCAAACAATTGTTTTAGTACCATTTCAAGTGTCTGGCTGTGTTCATGTCTGCTAATTAAATGTTTTAGAAAAAAATTACAGCCTAAATGATGCAAAACTTCATCCACATCTGCTTCTTCTATGAAAAGATGTCCTTGGAACAACTCCAGTGTGTTAAATAGAAAGCAAATTATTACAAATAAGACAGTAATTTACCTGTAAGCTTTAGCATGAGCTACTGTGTATTAAATTTGCCATTCACTTGCTATTGATGGTCAAGAAGACAAGTGTTTCTGTGGCATGAAAAGGAAAGCACTATTTTAAGACTATTTAAATGGGTTATGTTCTGGTGTTTTCAGTGTTTTTGGTGCTAACCACATATTTCTGTCCAATTTTCTGAGATTTCAGGGTGGGATAAAGAAGTTGTCATGTTTCCCACTCTCTTTCAGCACAGAGGGTCGTTCCAAGCTATGGTGGCAACATCTGCAGATTCCTTCAGGACAAGGCTCTCTCACCAGGAGCAGCATCACTATGAAGCCGGGAGATGACGCAACAAGAGCCTTTTACAGTAGGCAGACAACACATACATTTACAAGTTATCACTTTGACATTGTGTGTTAATCACAACATTTCCCAACACTTTGCAAGTAATTGAAAGACAAAATATATAAATGTAAGCAAGATACAGCTGACAGAGAAGCACTGTGGAGTGCCCGTCCTGTCTGGACCCCCCATCACCATAGTGTGATGCACACACCGCTACACTGGCAGCTTTTTGGACTCCAAGGCTATGAAAAGCCAAACTGTGATCCACTCAATCAACACCTCCCAGACTGACCACTGGATACTTTCAAGAAATAAAATATTCCTCATGTTATCTATTACATGGCTAGAAACAATGGGGTTTACACTGAAATTTGAAACCAAGTAAAGGAAAAGGTTAAGAGGTTTCTTTCCAGTAGAAACTGAGTGGCATCTTTGCACTGCATTGTTGCCTCAAATAATTATCTTTACACATTTATCAAGATAATTAATGTAGTTCATTTAGATGGTGAAAATTCTGCTACTTGCTAGATACATATACATTATCACCAGGAACCAATTACATATTGTAAATCCCCTGATCATTACATAGTCCACTTTGTTAAACAACCACTGAATAAGACAAGCTGATTGCTGAAAACAAGAGGGATTTTTAATTAGAAATGAAGTAGAACAGCTAAATATTTAGTGGTCTTTATTAGAATGTCTGTTCTGACAAACCCATTTGCCCATAGATTTTGATGAATAGGTTTTTAGCTCTAACCTCAACAAAGGCAATTTCATTAGCAGCAGAACAAGCAACCCAATACCATCAACTGGTGTACTTCCATACCTTTCAAATTTGATTCCACATAAAATGTCTTTGCCAAGTATATGTCAGACCCCTGCAGTAACTTACGTTTCCTCACTGAACCCACTTCAGAGCTAAAAGGATCTGACTGAAGCAGGGGCTGCTTTTGCAGCTAAATGCAAATCATGGAATCATGGTTTGGGTTGGAAGGGGCCTTAAAGATCATCTGGTTCCTACACTCCATGAAGGTCAGGGACACCTTCCACTAGACGAGGCTGCTCAGAACCCCATCCAGTGTGGACCCACAGTTACAGGAAAGCACCATTCCATTCAGGTAGTCAGTGGTTTAACTTCCCCCCTAGTATTAGCTCATTTTAGCTGCTGGAAAGACTCAGCACTGGGCTGAGACACATACATGGCTAAGCACGTATGCCCTGGCCCTCACTACCATCAGTCAAGGTTTAGGGAAGACACTCAGGGAGACCAGAATGCAACTCAGCTGCCTCAGGACAGACATCTCTGCGTGGGCAGCTGGCCTCTGCTGAAAAAAAGGCTTCAGTGCAAGGGGGAGAATGGGCAACAGAGGATGTGCAGGAGGCGCCATAAAGAAGTGTAGGGAATAAAAGTGAAAGTACCATTATTGCAGGGGAATGGGAGTATGGGGTTGTTCAAAGAATGGGAAAGCATACAAATCCATGGGGACCAGACCCTTAACCATGTGATGATCACTAAACATTTCATTCCACCTTTCATTGTTTCAGATCTAGAACTAGATTTAGTCTTTTGGAAAAATGCCTTGAAATAAAGTTCAAAATCTATAAAATCCATACCTGTATAAACATAGTTCAGGTCCCAAAATCAGATGTTGGGTATTGCAACATTTAGAACATATTCCTGCCTCTTCAAGTAAAATTTCACTTTCTCATACCTACTCATTTCAGTTGTCTGGCAGCCACAACACAAGAAGCCTGCACTGACGAAGCACAGACCTATCACTGACCAAATTGCTTACTGTTCAAAAAGCACACTGCACAAAACCAAGTTTATGTGAGTCAAAGAGCATTCTTCAGAGCCCAAATCTGGGGAAATTTTCATGAAAACAGCAGAAGACCAAGTCAAGCTTCTGTATTATTCATTCACCCATATTCCAAATTAAAAACTGGAGTTTTTAATATTTGGAAAAAATAACGCTGCAGCAAGACATTTTTTTCTTCTTGGCTGTCTTCTTGGGAATATTTCTGCCAAAATAGAATCAAATCTGTGATAGACCCTGAAGCATGAAAAAAATCTGGCCATTTTCCTATTTTTTGAAGAAAAATATGGGGCATTATTGGCAGCAAAGTTTCTTCCAGCAATATGTGTACTAAATTCTGCAGCCGCTCGTCTCAATGTCTAAGTTCATGACAAGCCAACAGATGCAGGTGTCCTTTTTGTACCAATCATTTTCTGTACCTGTAATACCATGCCATCACCAAAGTGATGACAAAGTGGCTGCTTTTTCTGACTGTTCTCACATGATGTGGGTCAAGTATATAAAACTGCTGTAAGCTATGAAGACTGCTATTCAGCAACTCTTCTACCTGTCATTCACGTTCTATCACCTGAGGCTCTTTCACCTTGAGAATATATATCCAGGCTGCTGTCAAGCACCAGGTCTCATGCCTCCACAAGAATTACATCCAGCATTTTCCTTTTGTCCCAGTGACTACAGTCTTGGTGCAATCCATGACTCTATCATCTACAGATTCCACTTCTTTTCTACATTTTCCATCTCTAGCAGTATTCCTCTAGTCCAAACAAAATATGAAGGCCAAAAGTATCCTCAGCCCCCATCAGTTATCTGGCAAATTTCTATCAGAAATGTGGCTGAGGTAAACTTTTTCCTTCTGTCCAAAAAACAAAAGCGTATTTCATTCTGATTACAAATTCTACTGCGTCTTACAGTTAATAATCATACAAACTATTACAGCAAGAGTAGTCCTGCATCTTTTTCTTGTAGAATTTTATATGTACTTACACAAAAGATGACAGAGAATCAAATCTCTAGTGGAGCTCAAAGTAACTGGAAAAACAACGTGTGTCGCTTTATGTTGTCTGCATATTTGCTATTGTATTACTCCTAAATCATAGCAGTTACAGGTAATTAGTAATTTCTAGTTTCTATTAACATTAAAAAACAACATCAAGAACAGCTCCCTTTCAACAATGGCACATTTCAACTAGCTTGCCCAGGATTCTTGTTTCTATGGCCTGGGCTTGACAGACTGAGAATACACCCAGCTGGTTTTCAAACCAACACTTTCAATAGTCTGGGGAAGGGCTGTGTGACTTGTCATAAAAACAGCTGTCTCTGTCTCTCCAACCAGCCAGGAATAAGCTGAAGAGAACAAAACCTTGAATGAAAACACCTCGACTTTTCATACAAGGACAAAAGGTGGTCATTATGCATACCAGGAAGGTTCTTTTATAGCTGGTAATTACATATAAATTGGAGAGTTATAATAAAAAAAAATCATTTCTCTCTTCATTTATTTAAAATGTGATTTCTACAGCCATTATATAATTACTGGTATTTTTCAGAAATGTTATTAAGAACAAATGAGCTAGTGTTTCTGAAAGAATCACAAAGATGCAAATACTGGAAGTTCCTTATTAGAACTGGTAGTACAGCATGAAGCAAGTGGCAGGAAAAGGATCTCTTCTTGAAAACAGCAAACTGAACTTTTTTCAGTGTTGAAAAAGGATTACTTTCTATCTTTCTACTATGAAGAAATAAATTATCCCTATCATCTCTGACACATTATTTCAAGCTCTCCATTTCTCTCAGTTTCTCATTTGTTCAGAAAATGTCTATGAACTACTGACCTCCAGCAACAAGCCTAAAATAAGACAGAGAAAAATCACAAAAATTCCTTAAAGAACAACAGCTCCCTGCTGTCACTACTCATGAAATAAGTGTTATTCATGACACTTATTCAAGCACTCATGTGCAATCTGAAATATTTGAGTGTAAGCAAGAGTAGAAACATCTTAGTGAAAGATATAAAAATAAAGAATAACCATCTCTTAGGAGATACACAAATCTCCATGAATTACAGCATAGACAGATTTTAGAGAGCTAATTTAGATTATGTACTTCACTATAGTGTGCAATTTTAGATATCTTGGGTGTTGAAAATCAGTACTAAATATTATTAATGTAGAGAAGCAGAGGGAGTGATGCAAAGAACAAAGAAAAGAGAAAGACTTGTATTTCAAGGAAGAAGAAGAATTGGAATCACGTACATAAATATCATCGTGTCATTACCCGGTCCACCAGAAACTTTATTTATTTTAAGGCAAATTATTTTCTATTACTGGAAGTGCTTCTGTAAATGAATAAAAACAGTGAGAAAGCACAAGAAATGCAGAAGTAACCAGTTCTCCAGGATGTTTTCTCTTGGCAAAATGTAAAACAACACACATCTCCTCAAAAGCCCTGAGGCTCTGATGTCCAGCAGATTCCTGCTGTCCTGAGCTACTCTGGGCCACAATGGCAGCAGAAGGCTCCAAACAAAAAAATACCATAACTCAAAATGTGGGAAAGCAGAGAGAAACCCATTCTGGTTCCAGTGGCAGTTCATCAAACTTGTGTCTCCTTTCTCCAGCCCACGCTGTCACACCAGATGCTTCTGCCTGCTGAGGGCTCTCTCCCAGGGGTATGATGCAATTCTCATCCAACAGGAAGTTACAGGTTAGATGTGAGCTGATGGTAAGAAATGAAGGCTTCAATATTGGGATTACTGAGAGGATGAGCAAGATACCTAATTTTTAAGACAAGGTCATTTTTACTTTTTTAAAACCATGCAGGTGGTGGGGAAATTTTTGTTATTATAGCAAATAAACTTTTTTGACACACTATAATTCATCTGACTCCTTGAAAATCTGCCACTTACCCCATCAGTGATAGGAAGAGTCTCTGTCCTTAACTGTCTCAGACTATTTAAAGTGGCTTCTTCCTGGCTAATTGTTAAACATCCTGATTTAGCATAATTTTATTGCCTTGCTCTTTCTCTTGTGATTATGCATAGTGTTTGAATACCTTCTGTGAAACTGTCGTTTATTTGTAACGGCATCAAAATCTTGGAGTAAAATTGTGTACCTCTTAGTGATTTATAAGAATAGTTTTAATCTTGTATTTTAAAACTCATAACAGCAGATTAGGTTTGCCTGTGACTACATCCCCGGTATGTACTGTAGGGTAGAGAAATTGGTCTCAGAGATTTTCAGTCTGTTAGGGAAAAAATCGCAGCTTCTGATGAAACTCTGTGATACACATGGTAAATATTACAACACGTGAGTAGCTGGAAAAGTATTTGCAGGTTTACATAGACGTCACAGGTTCTTCAGTAAGACCTTTTCACTGGGTTCACATCAAACACAACACTAATTTAGAAATAAATATCTTTTTCTTTGTTTGACCACAAAATACACCTTATTTACATGTCTGGTTTGGCACTGAAATGTTTACCAGTCTTCTTTAGCTGGAATAAGCAGTACCTGGTATTTGCTATTTGATAAAGTATACTTACCTGTAAGTACAGCTGAGAGAGAGACGGAAATTCTATGAAAGTGAAGCCCAGATACAATAAATAAATCACAGAAAAAAAAGAACCATGAAAGGTGGCAAATCATAAGCAAAATAACGTGCATGTAAGTATGAAGAATGGGGTTATGGTTGTCTTTAAAAATTACTAATTCTTGCTCTTGAACCTAACTGCCAGGCTGCAGTTTTAAGATGAGTGTTCAGAGTGAACCTTTGCATAATCACTCCATCTGATTAAACTGAGGTAATGGAGAAGTCAAGAAATCACTCTTTACTGTGGTAAAACAAAACCTCAAAAAGATAAGATTGTTAAGAGTTTTGGGAAATGGAGCACTTAGCTGCAGATTGAAAATATATCAGATATTAAATCCTGTTGGTCTCTGTGGTGGTTTAACTCCAGCCAGAAATTAAGCCCCAAATAAGTCACTTCCCTTCCCCTACCCCTTCTGCTCAGAAAGGGACAAAAGCAGAGACAGGGTTGGGATAACAATTTACTGAAAGCAAAAAGCAATTAAATAAGAAATGCACAGTAACTACAGCAATATTAATAACAAAAGTGTACCAAAAAGATGTTTTACCCATAAAAAGGTTTGCCACCTCAAGTTTGTTACACAGGGCCAATGCTCTCCTTTCAGCATCACATCCTGTAGCTCTGTCTCAGAGAACAGGAGAGGATGGACAGAGCAGCAAAGGATGGAGTCTGCAGGACTGGTGTTGACAGCTTTCCCACTGGAGAGAGTGAGGCAGAAAACAGTGCACTTCCATCAGAGTGCTTACCTTTCCTTTCAGAAACCATGCCCCCCAGAGATGATGTACATGGTATAGGATAACAATTTAGCCAAACCCATATAGCTCTAGGCTGTGCCCCATCTCTGCCACCAGAAGAGTCATTTTAATATTGTTGTGAGATTGTTAATTGGAGTTGTCCCTGTGACTGACGCCATGACTACATCGTCTTCCTCTATCCACACAGCAAGACATTTTTAGAGACTCTCAGCCACGTCCATACTGTCTCAAACACGTCTCACCTGTCCTGTGAGGCCTTCCTGCACACTTGGCAAGCCTCCTTTTCCTGGGCTCTCCACAGTCATTGCTGTACTGTGTGCATCCTTCACAGCCTGTACAGTAGACATGTCATTCCTGTTTGTTTTAAACCAAGAGCTGGGAGAGAGGACCATTGGAAACAGTACAGATCAGTGGATTATCAGCATTTTTGGTGCTCTCTCCACATGTTGAATAATTGAAAAGATATACCGAGCAGTGAACATCACTCTATAGGACCGGCTCATCCCAACAGAAGAGGCTCCTGCAGGGATGAGGCATGCTGTCACATCTCGTGGTGTTCATTTGTAATCTCCCCAGCATGTGTCCTCAAGCCTGGGCTCCCTCTCCTTGGAGGAAGCCCATGAGCCTGGCTCTGCATCAGTAGTGCTCACTGTTACCCAGGGACATGGCCAAGGCTGGTGGGGAATCAGGGGCCTTCTCTGATTAGTGTATGTTTGGTTGCATCCTGAAGCTAAGGTCTTTCCCCAGAGCACTGATTCAAGGGACAAGACACATGTCAACAAATAAGACATGTTTTATTTTTGCTGGAAACCTCTACTGCAGTCTGATATCATAATTCTTACTCAAAGAGACCATGGGCAGAGAGTCGGCCCTCTTAACACCCCCTTAATACCCCATGATTATCTAATTATTTTCATGGAGAGTGATCTGCCTCTCAGTTTCAAACACCCTGAAGTCAGCCACTTACAGACAGAGGCGGGCTTAATCCCCTGAGCAGAGGACAGGACACACGGGGAAACACAGAAATATTTGGAGATGTCTCTCAAAGGAAACACATCCCACAAAATCTAGATCTCTTCTTCTGAGCTGTTAAAACTGAGGACTAATTGCCTAGGCAGACAGGGAAAAAAAAGCTGTTAGAACAACCCCAGTCAAGTTGCTATATTACGCAAAAAAAATATGGAAAAGATAATTTTCCTCAAACTTTTCCCAGGAGCTTTGGAATGTTTTTTCTAGCAGAATCTACAAAGGATAATGAACATGTCTTATGGGGACAAGCAAGAATGGTCACAAAGCAAAGCTTGGAGCTGCAGAAAAGCAAAACTGAAAGTTAATCATTCAAGCATATTGTGCTCCATTATTGTGCACACCTAAGACATCTTCCTGAATAGGCTAATTTTGAAGGCATCAGAGAAAACCAGAATTATTACCAAAATAGTTGTTATGGCAGTCATGTTTACAGTTAAATTCTTCTGGGTATATAACAATTTTGTAGAAACAAAGTTAAAATTGTTTAAACAGTGTTTAGAAAAGCTGGAGGCTCCAGTACAGGTCCCTACCAGATCCTATCCTAGGCCAGAGCAAAATACTTGATGCTGATGTAACTGGACATTCTGGAATGTTTTGCAATAAAAAATGTAGAAAGAGATCATCTGGCATGAGAAAAACCTGGCTTTAAAAATGGTTTGGAAATAGATGGAAGGGAGAAAGTGCAAGTTGACTTTAGATAACTCTATCTGTGTATTAGCAACACAAAGGACTCAAATTAATATATGCTGCTTGTCAGGACTTAAAACTTGACCCAGTAACTCAAGTGAGGGCTACAAAGGGGCTTGACTTCTTCAAAAGAGCTAACTCTACTGAAAAGCTGACTCCACTTACACTTTTAGTAAAGAGCTAAACCTTGAGTCAAATTCTGCTAACTCAAGTTGAGAGTGCAAAAGCTCTAGTTCTGCTAAGAGGGCCCTGCAGTAAGCTGTCAGTGATCTACTTAAGATTTTGGAAATCTTTCATATATGACACCCAGGGTCTAATCACATGGTGCTGTAACTCCTCAACAACATCTGCACCAACTGTCTTTAGCTCAACATCATTACTGGTTTTCTGGTAACTTTGTTTTCTTCTCCTTTATTCAGCTTTTGTGACACCTTCCCTGATCCCAAAGGCCAAACCCCTGACCAGATGTTGGTCAGGGCATAAGATGCATTGCCATTCTTAACAATATAATATGATCTAACCTGAGTACGTTGCACAGTTAAGCACTTTTTATTTTACCAAATAAAGTTGTAACTTACATGTAGGTCATCCTCAGTATTCAGGCAAGTTTCATACAGAGTATACAGAACACACACAATATTTTTGTATGATTTCTTTGTTTTTACACTTTAATCTTCTTCACTAGGGAAAGCAAGTGAAGTGTTTGTTGTCCCATAAGGCTTTTAACTAGCAAATTGCAAAATTAAAAAAAAAAAAAAATAAGATTACCAGAAATCAGAGGTGGGGAGTAGGAAAAGGGGTAGGTATGAGCCAGGCAAGGCAGGCAAGAAAAGGGCTACAAGATGGGAGAAAAAAGACAGATGGGAACTAATTTGTGCAAGACCTTGAAGCAAGGAGACTGAACTGTATGTGGGAAGCTATAACACAAGAGATTTTTCCATAAACATTCAAAATGAGGCAAATGATATTTAAGAGCCTTAATAAGATATGAATTTGGGTAACACTGTAATTGTTTTTCTGAGAAAATTACTCAGCCGATCCAAGACTCTGGACTATTTTTCATATTGTTTTCCCCATCTGTGGAGTCACTAAATAATTATGCCATTATTGTGTTTGAAGCCTCACTTATTAGAAATTTCAGCAACACCTGGTTATGCTGACGTTAGCTGCAGTTTAGTGATTAAGCTTCCAGCAGTTGCTTTAATAACAACTTATTTGACAGGATTAAACATTTTCCCACTCTTTTGGAAACATCATTAGTCTCTACTTTACTAATGTATTCATTTAATAATAAAAATTCTCCATATTTACCTGTGTACTGATCTCAGGACATGCTTTCTGGAGTGACATTTGAGAATGTCATTTTCCTCAGTATTTGAGCAGGTTTTTTTTTGTGTGTGTTGACTAACAGACTCTAACAAAGGTTCCCACTGTCAAGAGACAAAACAGCCCATTTTGCATACTGTTGCATCTGGAATTTTCAAAAGATCCCTGAAAACTTGGACACCGAATGTCCATTGTAATCCCTCAAGAGTGAGACACCGAGCTCCTTGTGTAATGCTTCAGCCAACAAATCCAATTATGCTGAGGTACAGGTGATGTGAGTGGAGCTGACTGCACTGTGACAATGGCGCGTGCTGGATGGGGGCAGGAGAGCACAAGGGCAGGATGACATTAGAAGCCATGTGGCATCCTATGCTTTGATAGTTGTGCTCTGTCACTTGTGCAGCTCTCTTACCTATAGAAACTTTAGATGCCAGGCTGCAGGTAGGCACTCTAGGGGAGCCCAAAGACCTATTGAGGGGCAGTCTAAGTGCAGGTCTAAAAACACACCCTTCTGTGGATGCTTATCTCTTTGTAGCATGGCTGTACCTGCCACCTTTAAGTCCAGCAGTGCTAACACACAGACTTGGATTGGGAAAACTGCCTTGCATTTGGGATGCTGCTGTCAGAGGCGCTAGTACAAAAGATAAATGAAGTTTGTCTAAACTCCTATTACCTCCACTCTACCTATTCTTTAACTAAAAGGTACTTTTAGAACTGACTAATTGTGTCACTTGTTAGTTTTGGCATCTTTCAAAAGCACAATAGATAAAGCAATTCTGAAAGTCTAGGAAGGGTGCAGAGGAGACATCAGGAAAAGCATGCACACCACAGAAGACTGTGCCAAAACAAATGAGTTTATAAAGATCACTTTGCTATATAGTCTATCTGAACATTGTACATGCCATGTCTTTCACCGTATATTCTTCAGACTATAAATAAATCAAATTGACATATATTCACAATCTAGCACCATCTGCTGCATAAAGGAAGAAGGCATTTTAAAAGGAAAGGATCTGTTTGTTTTCTTACATGATACATCTTAATCAGTGAAATGTACTCCTTGTTTTACAAATGTACAGCTTGACTTTAAATATGACAAGCATTTTACAAGAACCATTTGAGGACACCCTTCTAACTATAGATTCTCATTTGCTATTAGTTTCTGTACAGCATTAAAATTCCTTTATTTCCAAAACATTAAGCTGAGAACAAGAAGCAGGAAGGTCTCGTCTGAAGTGTGGTGAATCAGACCTTTGTGGAAGAGAGGCATATAATCAGAGATGAGGGTTATGTTTTACATAAAAATTCTTCCCATTTAAGATAAATATTGAATGTAATATTTAAGCCAAATAATGGTCTGCATCATTGTGCAGTGTTTTAATTTGCTTATTATATTTTTCAACTGTTTTATATATACCCTTACAACAGGTCTCTTTTTTTCATTAGCTATGACAAAAGCATGCGATATTATTCCCATCAAATTTCATCCAGGAACAAAAGTTATACATTTTTGTATTTTGTACATATTTTGTGTTTTTGTATTATATATATTTCTGAAAATCTCAGTGTCTCTATCTTTTTTAAAGTTTTTGGAAGGTCATGGCAAAGCGTAGAGGCATATTCTAAAACTAATACCGTCTGCATCAAAAAATTAAGTCTAAGCAACCATGTTGTCCCATGTGAAAATAAAATTTACTCATTCAGGAACTTAACTCTTCTTCATTAATTCAATAGCTTGCTGACTTATTTGATATTAGCATACAATGTTACAGAACCACTAAAGTCTTGTAACATAACAAATTCATTCACAGTAAATCTCTTACACTAAAGCACTGAAAAATTGCTGGCTGTCAGCGATACAAAACAAAGGGATGTTAAATTAAGTTTCAGCTTTATAAACAGAAAGAAAAAAAAGTAGACCATAACATTTCAGTGTGTGGATGCAGTGAATTCTGGCCTGTGCGAAGCTGAGGTAGCTTTCCTTATGGGCACTGGCAAAGACAACCGTCACTGTGGGCCACAGGGCACTGTGAGCTGCAACCAGAATCCTGCCTGAACTCAGACCAAGGGCTGAAGTTCCCCAGAGTCCTTTGTTTCTATCAGAAAATGTCAGTTTTGCTTGTGTCTATAAGGAGGGGCTCTCTGAAGAAATAACAAGCACAAACTGGAGGCCAACCATCAGCTGTGTAGCTACTCGGACACAATTTCAAGTTGTTGCTTAGCTGCAAAGGTGCATTCTCAGTGAGATGCTTTAGCTCTGCACTGTAGCTAGCAGGATCTTTGGTGGAGTACCTCTGAAAAATCGAGTGTCCAGCCCCTTTGATTTTCCAATAAGTATATTTAAAAAAATACACTGTCTGCTTTTTTGGTTATTTCTTTTGGTGAGTTACTGCACAGTTCAGAGTACTGAAAAACAGATAAGTAGAAGTTCTACACAGATAAACAGAACTCAGAACTGAAACGTATTTTCAGCCCTCCAATTTTCTGAATAGAGACCAAAAAAAATTACTCATGCTGTAAGAACCAGTCATAAGTTCCAAAGTCAAAAGACAGGCTTCAGCTCCTCTGACTCACCAGCAGGTTTTACAAACTACAGAGTATAAAGGCTTCATCTCTTCCCATTCTTCTTAAAGTTTTCTCCTTGCAACTGCTTAGCCATCTTCAATGAAACTAAAGTGATGCAAACAGCAGAACAGTGATGAATTCTTCCTTAGCACTCTGAATCTCAATTTATTGAGGTTGTCTTTCTAAATCACGTTTACTCCATTTCAGATCAGGATTTCAAATCACCTGCTACTAAACCACTATCTTCAGAAGCAAGCAGTATACAGGGTCTAAAAAAGAATATAAATGTAAGCCCCTCCATTACCCTTGACAAAGGATAATACATTCCAAAGCAGAACACGTTAAAAAAATGAAGCTTTAAATATCAAAAACCACACCCAGCCACAAGTCTATATAAAAAGCTTGTGAACTTTTCTCATAGTTTTCCATAACATTTCAGAATATCAGTTCTAAACATTGATGAATGCATACCTCAGATCTAGTGATCTGTTTCTTCAGCTAAGTTTTTTCAATTGTTAGGAGACTTCTTCCTCCTGTTTCTTTTAAAATACAAGTCTATAGCATTACACATGCTGCAGGGAATCATTCCTCATTGGATTGATTTTAAATATACATAAAATAAATTTTGTTGCTTGTAGATTTTATCTGATATGATCCAATGAACTCCAGTGAGCTTGAACACCACCTTGACATGTTGAACTTCACCTTCAGGTGAACATTCAGAAAGTAACTGCTCACAGTCAAGTGTAGAATTATTCTTTTCAGACTGAATCTTTGAACTTCACCATTCCCTGAGCTGAAGTCAAGTGCTGTTAGATTTTCTCCCATCTTCATGTCTCCTTGTCACACAGAAAGTATGAATTCAAGGCTTGCTGTTCAGTTCATCAGGAACAGATATGGGGAATTTTTTTTTATATTGAAAGTACAGCTTAAAAACACAGTTTAACAAACAGTGACTATTTCAAAATGTACTTCCAAGCACATAATTTCAGTGAAAAAAGAAAAAGAGTTCCCTGGAAATATTTTCAGCATGAATGCACCCAAACAAATTCATAGGCTTTTCTGGATCAATAAATTACTTCTTTACCATGTGAGAGTTGCAGTCATAGAAAGGAACCCTTAAGGGACCCTGAAGAACACACATGTTTTCATACCTGTAGCAGAGCTTTCTGATCAGATCATGTGTGCATGTGTGTGGATTTAAAATAGGAGTTTAATGAAAAAAATCTTTGAAACTATATTCCTCTAAGCCTATAGAGTCCTTTCCTTGTTTAAAGTGATCAAGTCCTCCCTGAGTATTGTACTAGCAACCAGTTCAAGATCTGCACTCATTTGCATTGCATCAGACTACATCTATCTCACTTATATGTCAAAGAACCTGGCAGATTTTAAATCAGTCCCACTATCCTCACTGGGAAGAGCAGGTGTTCAACACCTTTGCAAAATCAGATAATTTTATGGGTTATTTAAAGCTGTAAACTCAAGATTGTATTTATACCCATTCAGCAAGTTTAGAGGAGTAAGACCTAGATTCCTGGTCTGCAAGACCCTGACCTACAGTTCGGTCATTCACAGTGCAATTCATCTTCCACGTGCATCCTCAGGCAATGGACACAAGAGTAATTACAGCATTAACTAGTAAGATATGTGACGCAGTTTTGTGCAAAAACCAAGTTTGGTTGAAAACCAAAATTACCCTGAAGATCATTACAGTCTGCTTCTTGGCAATACTTTGCACCTCCTCCCAGGTGCCTCCAGACTTCTTGATGCTGTTTCTATGAACAGGCTAATATAGGGCAAGTCAATAATCATCAAAACTCTTTCTCTAATTTCAAAAATGGGATGTTACTGAAATCAATTGCTTTTACAAGAACAACTGAGGTTGAGTGTGCATTTTTGGAAACTGAAAGACCAGTTTCCAAAATGCTTAGACTAGTTTCTAATAGTGTCCAAAAACCATCACAGTGTGTTTTTTCTTCTCGGCTCTTGACTTCCAGCAAGCAAATAATGTTCTGTTCTTCACTTGCAAAATGCAGGCTTTTATTACTCCTTGTTCAACTTCACTCAAAAAACCTGAGTCCTCCCATAGAAAATAAAATAGAGAAATCTTGTCATTTAATTTCTATGGCCCTTGAGCAAACAAGCCTCTCAATGAATAATATTTTAAAGGAGTTAATTTTTCTTCAGCCCCAGCACAATTCTTTCTGCCTATGCTTTCCCCATTTTTTCCTGCAAATGTGGTTAATTGTTTTCCCCTTGTTATAAAACACAGACGACATGCCTACTTTACTGCAGCTATCAATAATTACAAATCCAGAAGATAAAACCTGTGGGTTTGTTTTTGTTCTTCCCTAGTTCCAAGTGGTAGCCAGTCAGAAGCACTGGTAGACCCAGAGCAAGAACGCAAAATCAAGAGGATGTTGTGCCCAGGCTGGGTCTGCCATCAGCTCCGCGCCTAACCTGAGACCCGCAGTTTTCTCACCTCCTTCCAGACCCAAATTTGCCCCCAGGGAAACCGAAGGACGAGGGAACCGCCACGACCAGCGTATGACTTAATGAGCCCACGAGCTGCAATCCACCAGGCCACAGGCACACGAGCCCCCCGGGGGATGCTCCCCGCAGCCCCGGGATGCTCCCGCCCCTTCCCGCCGGTGCCCGACGCCGGCTCCCGCACCGCCCGCCACTCCCGCATCGCGGGCCGGCCAATGGGGGCGCGGGCCGCCGGAGGGCTCAGCCAACCAGCGTCCGCGCCGGCGGTGCGGGCCGGTGCTGCGGGTCGGCG
>WBMZ01018805.1:0-23056 GCA_013400975.1 Atrichornis clamosus | reverse complement strand
GGGCGGCCGTCCGGTAACGGCGCGCGCGGGCGGCCTCGCAGGGAGGGACCGGGCGGGCTCTCGGGCGGGAGGGGCCGCGAGCTGCCGCGGGAGTCCCCGCTCTGCCGCGCGGCCGGGGCCGCGCTGAGCCCGGCGTTTGTTTGTGGGTTGCGGTGTTTTATACGGTGCATTGTAGCCTGCATCTGTGATCGATTTGTTCTCGTTGTAGCCCTGATCAGCCTGTCCTTTGGGGGAGCGGTCGGACTGATGTTCTTGATGCTTGGATGTGCCCTTCCCCAATACAAGTATCGTGCACTCTCTTCCTATTCTCCATTTCTTTGTTGTATGTCTGTAACTTCAGAGTAGTCTCGTTTCCATAATGGTGGATTGATAAATGCTCTCGGTGTAGGAAGGTCTGAGGTTTTGGGTGGAGTTATTTTTTGTTGTTGTTGTTTTGTTGGGGGGGTGTTTTTTAGTTGGTTGGGGTTTTTTGGTTTTTCCTTCAAAAGATTGGGGTGAGAAAAAAAGGCCATCCAGGATTTATTTCATCCTAAGAAGTGATGGCAGCAAAAGTTAAACTACCAGGCCTGGCTGCCAACTGTGAAAGGATGCACTGCCCTGACATATCTCAACTGCTGTCCCTCGGTGGCTGCCAAGCAGACAGCAGCATCTCCTGAGGTGGGCAGCTGGTGGGTGTTATCCAGGGAAGTATTTGCACTTTCTCTGGCTGCCTAGTGGTAGCTGGCCTGTCAGTGGCTATCAGGTGGACCCTTGGCCATGTCCCACACTGGTGCTGATGTAGCATCTCAACTAATTGCAGCTGCTATCTGTACTTTCTGTACATCATTCCTATCTCTTAGTTTTCAGGAGATACAAAGTAGCAGACAAAAAGTTCAGATAGTAAAGCCTACGGCTTTATTGAAGTTCTCCACGTGTATGACTAGAATTCTTACACCAGCTTTCTTTTGTCATAAAACCAGGGTTGGTGCCACAAACCCTTGGGAAGGAGATCCTTTTGTAATTTCCCTTAAAAAATGCAGTAAAGTTTTATTGAAACAATGTGCACCTGCATTTGTGTGCCTGAGAAATCTAGGCCAGGATGCTGCAAGCAATAAAAGAAAGTGTTGCCAAATACTGTGGTTTTGTAGTTTTTGTAAGTTTCTGCTTAAGTTTCTGCTGATTGCACTCAGATTTAAAAAAAAAAGTCTTGGTTCCCCACAGTGGCTGGGTATCAGCCTTCAACAATACTCTGCTCCACGTCTGTGCACTGAAAGCTTATGGACAAAGTGACGTAAGGGCCCTGCAAAGGCATCTCTGCAATTCTTAAGTACAGCTGACGGGATAAACTTAGGAGTTAAGCTCATCTTGTGAAATGGCGTTAGATTTAGGCTTGCTTAGTGAAATCTTGCTTTATGAATATCCTGTTAGTGAGTGCTGCTGCTTTTGAGGTCAGCTGAAGCCACTCACAAACATGGTCTGTTGGATTAAAGTCACCTCATTCCAAGGCAAAGGATTTGCCTTCTCTGGGCTTGTGTCTGTCTTTCCCGAATGTGGATGCTGGAAGGGGGAAATGCCTAGTTCTGATTTTAGGAAGAGCAAGAAGTAAATCAAGTTAACTTAAAGTTTTTCTTCTCCTTTCTTTTTCAGCCAGTACTGGCCACTGTTTGTTCTGTTTTTTTACATCCTTTCTCCTATCCCGTACTGCATAGCAAGAAGATTGGTAGATGACACAGATGCTACAAGTAATGCCTGCAAGGAGCTAGCGATATTTCTTACAACAGGCATTGTGGTCTCAGCATTTGGGCTACCCATAGTGTTTGCAAGAGCAGAACTGGTTAGTAATATTTCAACCTGTGATTGCTTTTTTTTTTTCTAGAAAACTTTGCTCTTTATGTTTGTTTTTTTTACTGATGGTAAAGCGTTCATGTACTAAACAACCCTTACCATTATGTACTTAAATGCAGTGGAAACAGAAAAAGAGTTCTTTTGGCAAGAAAAATTAATATGGAAACAGGAGCATGGCAGAACACTGTGATTGCCAATTGCTTCATGTGGTCATGGAATAGTCTAACAGCCTGTATGCAATGCAGAGAAAATAAGATAGAAAATACTGTGAAAACTTAACAGGGAGGTGACCAAGAAGTGTAGTACTTTGTGGAACAGTTGGGCTAAAGCAGCATGAATAAACAAACAAAAAGCATTTTTGCACTCAGTGTAAATTATATTGGTGTTATTTTTTTAAACTTCCAAGTTCTCATTACAGATTTCCCAGTATACAGCTTTTCACTAAAATACTTTAAAAGTTCACTTTGTTCATGTGAATTTCAGAAAGCTCTACCAAGTCAAAAAACATGGAGTGCACTTTCATAAATGTCTTTAGGTAAAAACAGCTCAGATGATCAGTTTGAATGCCTCACACCCTTTGAGTAATCCACTTACACTCCTGGGAAAACATCCAACTTTTTTTCTTGCTGGGATATCTGCTGGCATTTTGAAGACCTTAAATGTCTCTTTAAAAAGGGCTTAGAATGTAGCTAGGCTGCAGATGTGTTTGATGCTGTTGTCTAGCCTTACTTTACATACCAAACCAGTTGTGCCTGCTAACCAAAGCTTTGAGTATGGCTAGAAGAAAATTGCAGTGCTGCTTGGCTGGCTGTGAATTGGTCAAGTAATTTTGGGTAAACCCAGCCTGCTTGGCGTAACCAAAATAATGAGATATTGCCTCTTGAATCACGGACATGTTACTGAACTTTGTCAAGAACGGGACAATAAGAAGTTACCTTTTGTCTTGTCAGTATTCAGCTCAAAACGTGTCTAACTAAATTCCCCGTTTACAGATTTACTGGGGCGCATGTGCACTCGTTCTTACGGGGAATACAGTCATCTTTGCCACGATCCTAGGATTTTTCTTGGTCTTTGGCAGCAATGACGACTTCAGCTGGCAGCAGTGGTGAAAGGAAGATAAGAGAACTATCCACAGGCATCTTGTCATGCAGTGGCCATCCATACAAATGAGAGAATGGGCAATAAAGAGAAGTAGCGTAGCAAGCCTCTTGAGTATTCTAGATGCTCCTTTTGACGTTGTTCGTTCTGAGTGTACTACTGTTGCTGACCGGGTTTCTACGTTTTTATGAAGTGGAGAGATGATTGATTTCATTTTTACCTATGGTTATGTTTTTAGGTGCTCTCTTGGTTTAAAATTGTCATACTTCTGTCCAATGTTTTATGTGAAGCTTTAAACCAGGAACAACATTTAAACATAGTTTCAAAGATTTAAAGTTGGGGGGTTTTGTGGTGGTTTTGCTTTGTTGGTGGGGTTTTTTTGTTTTTATTTTTTAAGTTAAGCATTAATACTATGTTTCAATTTTTTTTTTTTAATACCGGGCTTAAATTATATACAAGCTGAATGGAGGTAAGAGATTGTCTACCACCATTGCCAGTTACCAGATCAATAGATTGTTGCTATATTTTAGTAGAGGCAAGGTGGATTGGAGAGTACCAGTTGCAGATTTTCTTCTGCCCATACCTCAGACTGGGTGATGAATGTTGATAGCCTTCACTTCATGAGAAGGCTGAGGAGCAGGTAGAGCTATTTGGGAGAAATGTCCTAAATTTTAACACCACTATCTCTTATACCTGCTTTATTACCGATTCTGTGGATGTGACATTCAAATACTCTGTAAATGTATTGATGCTGGCATACAAAACTAAAGTGTATTGTAGGGAAAGAGAAAATGATGTTTAAATTCAATTTTTAAAAAAAAGTATCTTTTGAACTCCTATTTATAAGTATTGTATGGTTTTGAACTTTTATGTCAACTTTTTACCACAAAGATGGTAAAATGTTCATTTATGGAACTACTGGTCTGTGTTAATTTGAAGCATATACAAAGCTATTTCCTCCTCCCCCTTTTTAATTTATTTTATACATAGCATATATATAAATATATAATAAAACAGCTTTTAAAATGTAGATTAAAACTTTGTGTTAAACTTGCCTAAGAATGAGTTCTTCCCCTTTTTTTTTCTTTTTTCCCCCCTCACAATGCAGTCGAGGCACGACTTTTTCAGAAGTCACTGGCTGATTTGATTTCACTGACTGTGTTTAAGTTCTTATGCACTATTGGTTAATAAGATTTAATGTTATGTCTGTAACTGTAGCTTGTGTTCTGTAAGATTGCACATGTAGCTTCAAGTATTTAAGACAAGTTTTCTGCATACCTCTCAATTGTCTGGATTTTTCATTTGAAGAAATCTGCCATTAGACATTCCATCACAACACAGTTGATGAGTACCACTTAAACAGGTTTGTCTGTATCACGTGCAGTGATGGCCTTGACCAAACTTACTTCTAAACTGTATTTTTCAATTCTTTAAAAGTAAGTCTAGGAAACTTAACCTGTGTAATTAAAAGCTGGCAATTGCTTAGGTTTTGCTTTACAGTATGAAAAGGCACAGAATTGCAGGTCTTGGCTGTAGTATTTGTGTGCAGATGCAAACAAAGTATAAAGCTTGAATATGTATATGTTCATAAAGGTATATTAATATATACACAGTCTGATAGTAATTGGATGTGCTCCAGGAATGGTACCAGCAGGTGGGGGCAGCAGGGGTGTAGCTACCTACACACCCTGCTTTGTTAATGTCCTGTGTGTAAAACAAGACTCAATTTTTTATCAGTGCTCGCAGAGGAACAAGCACCCGCCAAGGCTCTAGTGCAGAAGCCAGCCCATAGCAATAGTGTTTCAGCCATAAGTGTTTCACTACTTGCTTGAGTGCTTGAGATGGTGGCATTTGGAGCTGCACAAGGGTTGTAGGATCACGTCTTTCATCCCCTTTTGCAGTGAGACTTCTTGGTCTACACCTCCAGTAGAATGGAGGCTTCAGAAAATCTTCCAAACCACTGGCTGAAGTTGCAGTCCTCTGCAGTTCTTACAAAGGAGGAATGCTCAGGACTTGTACAAATATGAATCTGTTACCTATTCCTTTTTCACAGTCAGGAGGTGTTTTCTCCTTCATTCCTGAAGCCTGCTTCTCCATGTGATGCTACTCTCTGGGTCACTGGTCATGGAGCTGACTGTGTATTGGTGGTGCATTTTTTGTTTGTTAATTACAGCACTCCCTCCTTGCTTGCACACCAAGTACATGCAGTATTGCTCTGATTTATGAGCTGGACACTTGAGAGGTATGATCCTTCCATATAATATGCACTGAGATATTGTTACCATCCTTCTAGAGGGAAAAACTTTGAGCGATAAAAATTTTAAATAGCAATCTTGAGTTCTGTATGTTTAATCAAAAATACTCTAATAAAAAGAGTATTTTGTTTAAAGTATCAATTGTTCTTTTTCCTTTCTTTAATGTGGTTGTCATTCCTGTTAAGAGATGACACCAGACTGCTCACTAGTCCTTCCAAGTGAGTGTTCATGTTGTTCACCTGGGACTGTTCTATAAAGAGAGGCTCCAGTGTACAAGTTGCACTGAGCTGACTTTGTTGATCATACATCTGCAGTTTTTTTCTTCAGTTTCTGTTTGAAAGCCAAATCCTGATCCATTGGTGGTATTATGCAAAGTAATGGCCACCTTTACCCTCTGATGTATTTATAACTTTAGAAGTCTTATTTTAAAAGTCCCACAGCCTTTGTGATACTTGTAATCATTCATGACATCTCTGAAATTTGAAAAGTGATGACTGATGCCAGCCTTTTAGCAGAAGAAATTAATGGGAGTTGGTGGAAAATCCTTTTGGGGTGAGCAATCACCCCCTTCCCACTCCACACACTTCTGTCAAAACATTGAAAGAATGGAGTAATTTGGGAGTAACTTGAGGTGCTACATCCCTACACAGTTTTTTCATTAAATTAAAATAAATCAGCAGAGTCATTGAATATGCTGAACTGGAAGGGACCCATCCCAATGATTGATTCGAACTCCAGGCCCTGTACAGGACCGTCTCCAGGAGATTCACCATGTGCCTGAGAGCATTGTCCAAACACTGCTTGAACTCTGTCAGGCTTGGGGCTGTGATCACTTCCCTAGGGAGCCTGTTTAGTGCCCAACCAACCTCTGGGCAACAAACCTTTTCCTAATAACCAACCTAAACCTCCCGACTCAGCTTCATTCCGTTTCCTTAAGTCCTGTCACTGGTCACCACAGAGAAGAGATCAATGTCTGTGCCTCCTCTTCCCCTCAAGAGAAAGTGGTAACTGCAATGAAATCTCACCTCAGTCGCCTCCAAGCTGAACAACCAAGTGGCCTCAGCCGCTCCTCACACGGCTTCCCCTCAAGGCCCTTCACCATCCTCGTGGCCCTCCTTTGGATGCTCTCTAACAGCTTAATGTCTTTTTTATATTGTGGCACCCAAAACTGCCCTCAAGACTCGAGGTGAGGCCGCCCCAGTGCAGATCAGAGTAGAACAACCTTGCCCGGCTGGCGATGCTGTGCCTGATGCCGCCAGGACACGGGTGGCCCTCCTGGCTGCCAGGGCACTGTTGACTCAGGTTCAACTTGCCGTTGACCGGGACCCCCAGGGCCCTTTCTGCAGCGCCGCTCTCCAGCCTCTCGTTCCCCAGTCTATGCATATAACTGGGGTTATATAGATATGCATATAACTGGGGTTATAAACTGGGTTTCAGCTGCAGAACCCGCACTCGCCCTTGTTAAAGTTCCTACTCGCAGTGTTACCCGCAGGAGTAAGCAGCTGGAGCGCAGCAGAGCTGCTCACCGGGCGGGCCCCGCGCCCGGCGCAGTTCGGGGCAGAGCACAAGGAAAGGGTCCGGATGGGCGGTGCTGCCGGAAGGGCACGGACGGGGGCGCCCCGCCTGGCACTTCCGCTTCCGGCGCAGCCCCCGCCCCCGCGACGTGTGTCTGGTCCCGGTGCCAAGATGGCGGCGGCGGCGGGGGTGGCGGCGGCAGCGGGTCTGTGGAGTGAGGTGAATCGCTGCGGCCAGAACGGTGACTTCGCCCGCGCACTCAAGTCCGTCAACAAGAGTGAGTGCGTGCGGCAGTGCCGCCCCGCGGGTCTGTGGTCTTCGCTCGAGCGCGCTGGCCTTGTGGAGGGGCGCTGCCATGTGGTGGGGAATGGGCACTGTCGGTCGGTAGGCTTCGTGCCGGGAGCAGGGCTGCAGCGAAAGGCTCCGGGCGCGTTTTACTGTGTATTACTGAGTAGAGGCGAGAGGGGCAGCCGGGGCCCAGTCTCCGCTGCTGCACCGCGACCATCGGTCTTCTGTTGCATCACACATCCCTTGCTGTGGGCCAAGCCTTCGGAGCTACTCCTGGATTTTCCTTCCGTTTTGATCGTGGGAGAAAGGAGGGCTTTTCTCCCTGGGAACTGGAGAAGTGATGTTGTGCTTATGGACCAACTGGCTTGGGAGCAATAACTTGGTCGGGACGGAGAGTCCACGTTGAGATGTTTTGTTTTGGTGGTTTGGCATCCAAAATGGGATTGCAGTATAGGGCACTTTATGGTTAAAAGTTCAGTCTTTGCTGCTCGCAGGCAGTAGGGACTCAACTCTTCTCCTGGAAAAACTGGAATCCCATGGAAAAAATCAAAAAGCACAACCTGTGTCTCTCTCCTAGTTCTCCCTCACTGTCTTCTGCTTGCAGAAAGGTTTAGCATGTAAAGTGATTCCCTGCTGTACCAGCTGTTTTGCTTCCTGAGTTTGCTTTATGTGGCACTGGGGCCTTGGCACTGTGTTCTCTGTCTGGAAGTGAAATGCCAACGAAAAGTTTGTCCAGGTGTGTTCAGCCCCTTTGGTGCAGCTGTCTTCCAGACATGTTAGCACAGTGGACACTTCGGGTAAGTTCAGTATTTATGCCAAATTCTTTTATCCTGATGGGATTTGTTTCATGACCTGAGCCAAAACAATCCATGCCAGGATACTTTTAAATTAATGGGACCGCTCTCTAGATGGGTTTTTGCAGGTAGAACAATATGAGGCTCTTACAAAGCCTGAGTGTGTTTGATCGTGAGTTGGATGATTGTGTTGAAACTGGTTTCCCCTCCAGTACTGCAGATCAACAAAGATGACGTGACTGCACTTCAGTGTAAAGTAGTGTGTCTTATCCAGAATGGGAACTTCAAGGAAGCCCTCAGTGTAATCAATACCCACACTAAAGTGTTAACCAGGTGAGTTGTGTCTTGCTGTGCTTTCTACAAAATATGAAATCCTAAGTCCTTGAGAAGCTACTGCAGCTTCAGTGGAGGGAACTAATAAGGCAGCAAAATAAAGAGCAGGATATGGTCAGAGACATGGGGATTGATCTTCTCAGTGAAACACTGATTTTTGAGACAGAGTAAGATTGGGTCTGGTTGAGTTTGAGGCAGCCTAACATGTTGCTTTTGAAGGGATTGTCCATAACCTAGTTTTCAGTCACCTTCACACCCTGATTCTGCTCATTGATGTGGCTGAGTACTATGGCAGGTACAAGGGAAGGGGACAGATCTCATGGGGAGGGAAGTGAGAAGGGAGAAGCCCTTGGCAGCAGTGAGCTGGTGGCTTTGCTTGCCTCTCACCGTACTGCTTCTTCGTTCCCCAGTCTTTGCCAGCCTGAAGGTTTGCCTCAGCTTTTGGGGTGGTGCAAGCCCTTTGTGCCTCCTCTCAAAATCCGCACCTTGGAGACAATTTGTGTTTGAGAATAAGTCAAGCTTCCCATTTGTGTCATTAAGACTCTTAATTTTCTTCCTAATAAGGATGCTCTTTGTGCAATGACTAGGATGAAAATTGCTACCCAAGAAATGCTTGGCAGTTAAATTTTTGTATTTCAGATACTTATTAAGGAACTTCCCAAAAAAGTGTGTTGAAGTATCAGTGTGATGAAACATACTCTTGTTTTTGTTTACATCTGAATAATACATAATTACCTTATTCAGCAATTTTTTCTTTCCTGAGACAGAAGGGGTTTAATTCAAGTTTTTTAGCTTATTTTTTATTATATGGTAAAGAAGAGGAGTATTTTCTTTAAATTCAACTGGCTTCAGAGTTCTGCTTATAATTTCTTTAGCCTGACTCTACTGTGTCTGTCTCTATATTCTGCAGAGCAAGGTGGTTGTTCTTGCTCTGTCTTGAAGTTCTCCTGTCCTGCATGGAGGCTGGCCCAGTGTTTTGCTTTTATTCCAAATGCCATGAATTTGTTTTCAAAATTCCCTAATACTCAGTTGAATCACAATCATTTTAAATAGGCAAAGAAAAGCTGATAATAAGTGGCTCCAGGCATGAACTAAAGCAATTGCTGATTAATTTTCCTTTGGCTTAAGTGGTAACTCGGGGGGTAGGTGGAACGTAGCATTCAAGGCTCTGCTTCTTTGAGAATGCTTCCCTGCTGGTGTGAGCTTGCTTTGAAGCTAGTTTTATGTTGGCATCAGCAAACCCTTTTGCTGCAGTTCTTCTGCAATGTTTCAAAATAGGTTAATGTTACATTTGTCTTGGTATCAGACTGTAAGAGGAACTGTGTTTTATACCTTTTCCTTTTGCACTCCCTCTCTCTCTCTGTCTCTGTGTTGATTGTCATTAAAAGTTTGCAGCTACAATCTTTCACTTTAATGATACGCCTTCTCCTTAAGAAAACGTCATGGAATTAAGTTTGGTATTGTTTTACCTTTTAAATATTTGATTAGCATAATCAGTAGGCGGCCTGGAGCAGAGAGGGTTTGGAGTGCTATGTGTCTGGAAATGACATTAAAAAGGAACCTTTTTTATTTTAGATGAAGTTTTGATATGCTTTCTATATTGAACCAAAGTAGATGTAAGATAGTTTCAGTGCTCACAGATACATAATTCAGTGATCTGGGATCACATGTTTGGATTTTTGGTTATGTAGCAGTCTGTGACTAATTAGAGCTGGTTATATGTGGGTGAGGTTATATGTGGGTGAATGCTATTGAATGAAAACTACAGTGCATGCTGTCAGCCTTTGTCTTGTCCTTGCAGTGACATTATTGCCTTTGAGAAGGCCTACTGTGAATACAGGTTGAATCGTATTGAAAGTGCTCTCAAGACCATTCAGAGTGCCAGTGAACAGACAGACAAACTGAAGGAGCTTTATGGACAAGTGGTAATTACAGCTTTTCTTCCTGGTGGGAGTTTCATATGCTGGATGCCTTGTCCCTCCTCTAATGGGGCGCAAGTAGGGGGACAGAATTATCTTCTCAGCTTTGAAGGTAATGACAGGTACAGCTCCAGCTGCTCAAACCTCTGTGGAGCTTCAGTTGCCTGTTGCTGGAGGCAGAGCCATCATCTTATTTCCACTGAACCAAAGCAGTATATTTGTGACTCCCACTCCCTTCCTGGGTCTGGCCTGGTATTAGCCATCTGGTTGAGGATAGAAGAGAGACGATGGGATTTGTTTGTGGTTCAGCCATCTGTTTGCATTAGATACCTGTTCAGGAACGGTTTGTGGGACCTGACATCTCAGGCATTAGAAGTGAAGCAGAAAAGAAGTTATATTTCTTCTCTCATTTTTGCCTGGTTGATGGGAACAGTTTTGTGAAGAATTGGCTATCTTCAACTGCATGAAAGACCATTCATTTAATTTCTTAGAGAGGCGATCTAATTTGGAAGAAGGCTGTTTGAGGACAAAATTGTGTAAACTGCTGCTTTTAAAGAAGCTGTTTTAGGAATAAGAGCTGTGTCATTTTTTTGCAGTATCTGATGTCATTGCTTGAGTCCTTGCAAATTTAATCTATACAGTTTGCCCTTAAAGGTAGATGCAAATGTTAGTAATGTTCAGCTTAAAATATATGATGCTCTGCTGCTGCTAGTCCATGGGGAGGGAGGAAGGGGGCTGTAGTTACCAGCATGCACAGAAAAATACTGCTCTGAAGGCTAATCCCTTTCCTTTCCCAGTTGTACAGACTGGAGCGTTATGACGATTGTCTGGCTGCATACCGGGATCTCATCCGCAACTCCCAGGATGAGTATGAGGAAGAGAGAAAAACCAACCTCTCTGCTGTTGTGGCAGCACAAAGCACATGGGAGAAGGTGGTGCCAGTAAGTGAGTATGTGTGTCTATGTGTGTGAGAGTGAGAGCCAAGGAATAAAGGATATGGAGTTGTAAATATTGAACAGGACAGAACTGTGTTCCAGTCTCTTAATGACTTCTGAGTATGCTGAAGAACACCTAGTGGTTTTCCCTGTATGGAGGAATAAATACTGTTATTGTTCATGAGTTGTACTTCACCTTTGATCTGTAGGAAACTTGTCCTAGTAGATGCCACAGCAGAGCAGGAAGTAGATCTCTCTGAGCCTGCATTAGGCAGTACACCTGTGGTGACTAGCACTTTCCTCTCTCATTACCCTCTTGTCCAGGATTAAAGCTGATTGTCTGGATCACCCAACCATGCTTGGGAATATTTTTGTTAATGAATAGTGCAGATTGTAATGTTCACATTTGTTTAGAAATCCTTGTCCTTGGAGGTGTGCACAGCATACTCAGCCTTCTGTTCAGTGCTGTAGATCCACTTTCTAATTCACTAGAGCAGCAGTTCTTACCTGCCTTCTTGCACCAGCCGAAGTAGTCCCCAGGTTCAGGCTGGAGTTTCCTGGCTGCCTTATTAGTTACCTCTGACTTTGTGTGGTGTGAGGGAATATCATTTGTGCTTCAACTTACTTGCTAGATGTGTGCCCTGTTAAAATTGCCTGTTATTTTGCACGGTGTAGTTTGAATGTACATGAAAACTGTAGTTTGTGTCTGGTGCCTGTCAAATCTGTATAGATGTAACATGCAATGTTACATTTGTTTTTCATGCTAGGAGGATTTGGGCCTTCGAGAATCTACCTATGAGCTGTGTTATAACAGTGCATGTGCATTGATTGGGCAAGGAAAGCTGAATGAAGCAATGAAAAAACTACAAAAAGCAGAAGGTAAAAACCTGATGAGGTGAGAGGGAAGCTTTGTGTGATAGAAGTAGTTATTTGCACTCTGTATACATAAATCAGAGGTAAAGAGATTTTGAGAATTTAAAAACTGGCCAGCAGCAGGATTTGTTGTAAGTTCCTGAGAGAGGCTGGTGTTTCTATAGAAGTGTTCCTCTGCAACTCTTTTCCAGAGCCATGCAGCATGTACCATCTCTTGGCTCTCTGAGAGCCCCCTGATTTGTGTTTAATAATTTTGTGCCATTTTTTGAAGTAGGAGGTAGATGTGAGTGTAATTTCTTCTTATAAGTGTGAGATGTCTCATCTATTCAAAAACTCCTGATTTAGTTAGTATGAGTATATATTTAAACACATACTATAAAAATACAAAATATTTCCAGGTATGAAATTAGTATAAGCAAATAAATGAGATTTTTAGCAAAGAGGATTTTTCTTCTATGAAGTGAAAGGGGGATTTTATGTGTTTAAAAAAAAGGCTGGGGAGAGAACTAGGAAGGACTAGTTTCTGTCTGATCTAATTGCTCTTGCAGATAAATAGGTCAGTTCTGTCCCAGTTTTGATGAAGAATAACAGCTGTCCTGTACAACTGATAAGCATGTGTAATTTGAGCCTTTGTGCTTTAATAATAGAGCAAACAAGTGATGTTCTAGTGAAGTATGAGAAAGTTAAGAAGCAACTAGTATGGGTACTGAAAACTAAGAGAATTGCTGCCCCATAAAGGGTGATGTAATCTGAATATTGCAGGCTTGCAGCACTTAAAATAACTCCCAAGACAGTGAGCAGTTGCAGCTGACTGATCCCTATGGAAAAGATCAGGAGCTAAGTCTAAGGACATTTGCTCAGGAGAGACAATGCATATCTGGGAGAGACAGTACCTCCTGTGCCTTTGATAGCTCTTCTGCATGCTCTAGTCTGCTCACTCATGCGCAGTGCCATCCATCATCAGACTTGTAGTCTGCTGTGTGCTTGTAGTGCTGCAGAAGTTGCAGGGACACATGAAAGAAGTTCTGTGTTCCCCCATGCTTCCCACCTGTTTTTTTCCATCCTAAAGTCTTCTAAATTGTGTTTTTCAATTTATTTCTCCTTCTAGAGCTGTGCCGCCAGTCGCTGTCAGAAGACTCTGTAAGTTCTTAACGTTGTTCTGGAGAGTGTTTGCTTGCAGCAGCAGGAGCAAGGGTGCAGTCACAAAGTGCAGAGCCAGGGGAGAGCCAGTGCTGCTCTGCTGGTACCAGTTTGTGAGGCTGGGGCAGCAGTCATGGCTGTTGCAGAAGGGCAGCCGACAGTGCAAGCTGTTTGCTGCTGCACTCCTTGCATAGTTGCCCGTTCTGGTGCAGGTAGGATGGATACAGGTTGTCTGAAACCTCCCTATGACCTATCCCTGCAATGGATGAACACGCTGAGTGGGTGGTGAGAAACAGGAAATTTGTAATCAGTCATTGCAGAGGGGCGGATTCAGGATACAAGGTCATGTAATCTTCAGATTCTCACAGGAGTAGGCGAAGCTTTCTTTTCTCCCAGTTTAATCCAGATATGCTTCTGTTTGGGCTGTGGCTACAACCTTCACCGTGGTAGCTGGGGTACTTTACTGCTAATACTGCTCAGGAATGCCCACAGACATTTGCCAGCAGAATGCTGAAGCCAGAGGAAGAGGTGAGATGGCAGCTTTTTACTTTTTGCTTTGATTTTCTTTCAGGATGTGACAGAGGAAGACATTGAGGCTGAACTTGCTATTATTCATGGTCAGATGGCTTATATCATGCAACTTCAGGGGCGTACAGAGGATGCTCTACAGCTCTACAATCAAATAATCAAGTTGAAGTAAGACTTTTTTTAAAAGCAGTGCTCAACCTTCCACCTGTGAGAGATGACAGTTTAGTAACAGTATGCTTTCTGCTTTTCTTACCTGCAGGCCAACAGATGTAGGACTCCTTGCTGTCATTGCAAATAATATCATCACAATTAACAAGGTATAGAATTACCTTGCTGCTTTCAATGCAGTTACTCAGCTTGCTTCTCTGCTTCTGTGGAAAGAAGGGAGATAACCAGGAAAGACATTTTCTTAAACAATAGTTAAATTGCAGACCCAGGGACCTTTTCTTCTTCAAGGAATGTAGTGAAATCTTCTCATGATGTGCGATTTTCCCAGGACCAAAATGTCTTTGATTCAAAGAAAAAGGTGAAGCTGACCAATGCAGAAGGTGTTGAGCATAAACTCTCCAAGAAACAGCTCCAGGCGATTGAATTCAACAAAGCTTTGCTTGCAATGTACACTAACCAGGTAGGGGAACTGATCTGCAGTAAGCAGCTACAGATTTGATCCACAGGAGTTTGACTGGGCAAAAATGGAGATACTGTTCTGTGTCAGAAGTTAAGACCACTTGGTTTAGGCACATAAGTGGGCAGAAAAATAAAATCATCCCTAAAAACACAACTGGCTGTTTAGTGACTTGAGTACTGTTGTAGGGAGAATAGTGTGGAGATACTAGAAGACAAAAGGGATGTGGGGGTTCTGAGATGCATCTGAAGTGCCACTAAGAGGTCTTGTTCTTGGTTCTGTGTACTCATTTCAGGCAAGTCATCACTAGTATCTCTTCTTAGATACTGCTGGTATGTTAGCCCTGTGTAAGGTGCTTGTGAAGGTTGAGAAAAGTGTATTCTCTCTTTCCACTCCTCAGGCAGATCAGTGCCGCAAGCTGTCAGCAAGCCTGCAGTCCCAGAGCCCTGAGCATCTGCTCCCTGTGCTTATCCAGGCAGCCCAACTGTGTCGTGAGAAGCAGCATGCAAAGGCTGTAGCGCTTCTGCAGGTAGGTTAAGAGAAAGTTGTCCATTTAAACTTACGCTTTGTGTTCCCGTGTGATGCTTCCCCTTAGTTTATTTTGTTTGGTTTAAATTTCTGGGGGTATCTGACTGCTTATTTTGGTTTGGTTTAAGGCTGCTGGAAAGCCTTTACACCCAACTGAACAATTCTGCTTTTAAAGTGCCCTTACACCTCTGATTTTTATGCTTAGGAAGCTGTAGTAGACTTCTAGGGTAAGCAGTAGGGTTTGCTACTCTGCTTACAAGCAGTTTGCAACACCCTTTTTTTGGAGGAAATGAGTGGCCTGGGACAGAAATCTGAAAGGCTGATGGGCCACTGGCACACTTTTGGGTCCTCCTCTGCTGTGTGCTGAAGCCTGCCTGTGCTGGAAAGTTTTCTTTGGCTCTTGCCAGCTTGCTGTGACTGAGCATGATGTATGATTCACCAAAGCAGCAGCCTGGTGCCCACACATAAGTTGAATTGTTGTTTCTTCTGACTTTCAGGACTTTGCAGACCAACACCCTGCCAATGCAGCTGAGATCAAGTTGACGATGGCCCAGCTAAAAATTGCTCAAGGTATCTAGTGTCCTCCTTTGTTGGGAAGTGTCTGCATGTGGTGGTAGAAGGGGTAAGAAAAACAGACTTTAGGGCAATCTTAGCTGCAATCGCTGTTGTGACAGGGGTGCAGAGCAGAGATACTTCCAGTCAGGTAATATGTATATATACACAAACATATATAGCTATGGCAGGATAATGCTCATAGCTTAATGTTTCGATACACAGGCTCCACAGGTCGTTGGCGGAAATGCCCACAGTCTCTGTGAACAATAGGGCTGAATCTGTTCTGGAGCAGGATAATCTTGGGAGCAGTGTGGGGCTCCCTATACCGTTCCTGTACGTGGTCAGGCAGCACAGACTTGCACCTGCAAGAGAAGTCCCTGCTAGCCAAAGCTTGCTCCTGAACCCTTGCAGGATGTGGCAAGGGCACAAGGGTCCATTGTGTGGAGGCCTGTCCTTAATTCCTAGACCGGGGCAGATGTTCTGAGAAGGGGAATTGTTCTGTCCCCATTGTTTACCTTTAGCTTGAAGTTCGCAGGTGGGATGAAGTGTTGCCATGCCACTCAGAGTGTGCTTTTCCTTTTCTCCCTTCTAGGCAGTGTCACCAAAGCCTGCATGATCCTGAGGAGCATAGAAGAACTGCAGCACAAGCCTGGTATGGTAAGCAAAACTCAGTCTGAACTGTGAGGTTTTTCCCTTGTAGGAGAGCTTTGCACTGCTTGCTCTTTTTTGCCTCTTCCCCGTGATTTTCACTCACATTGAGTGTCTGCAGGGATTTTGAGTCTATCTTTCATATCTTGGACAAAGGTGGGATTATAGGCCTGAACTTAGCCACAGAAGTACTCTGTCTGTCAGAGGGATGCTCTCCACCTATGTTCCCACTCCCTCATAATCTCTCAGACCTGCATGTTGCCCAGACTTACATGCGTAACATGACTGGAGCAACTGCTAGTTGCTGGTATGTACTGTTGGGATGTTTTTGAAGCATCTTTGGGACAACAGGCCTTAGGGGTAAAGTGCCATGTGTTAACATCCCTCCAGCTTCACCCTGGTCTGCATGCATATCCACACCTGCTATTTAGAAAAGCTCGATGACCTTGTAAGTGCTCACATGTTTAGCATAAGCATCTTGAACAAGGCCTGATAGCTGTGGGTCTGTTCCAGTTGCAAATGTGAATGATCAAAATAATTTGTAGGGGCAGTCAACAACAGGAGCTCCTTGCCCTCGGTCGCCTCTAGTCATGACTGGGATGTAAGCAAACAGATGGTATCTGTATCACCTCTTCAGTGTTGATGTCTTTTTTCATGGCTCTTGGGATAGAGAATGGGGAATGAAAAAGGGTTTATAACGAAACTGTGTGTCCTATGGTAAGCAAATAAAAGTGCCAAGACAAGAAGGTTCTTCCTGTGAATACAGTCTTAGGCTTGTATCGTAGGAAAAAGATGGTTTGGGGGGATATTTCTTTGGGCAGGACTTGGATAGGAAGATCTGGCCTGGTTGTCCTGCCTGTTAACACAGCTGTTTTTTAGGGACAGAGCAGAAAGCTCACATGGACTGTGCTTTGGGGAAATCCCATCATTTAACTGCTGACAGTCTGGCTATAGACAACTTGCACAAAGATCTGCTATATACTGCGTTTGAATGTTTGCAGGTGTCTGCGTTGGTGACAATGTACAGTCATGAAGAGGATATTGACAGTGCAATTGAGGTCTTCACACAGGCTATCCAGTGGTATCAGCAATTCCAGGCAAGTCAGACCAGAGGAGCTAATATGCAGGAACCTGTCCCGGTCTTTTCTAGTCAGACCAATTCAGCTTTTCCTGTTGATGCATAGCCCCAGCAGTTATCCAGTTGGGGTTTTGGAGACCTCTGAGCTCCTGTTTTGTGAGCGTTTGTTTTGTTATTTTAGATGTGTTGCAAATAGGGGCAGCAGCTCCTGTCAGATTAAGAGAGTGGCAGCAATGGGTGCCCAGATGTAGCAGTGAGGACTTCTCCCTGATGAGAAAAGATGGTGGAACAGCAAGCTGCCTTGTCCCATGCAGTTCTGCCTCACATCCCAGAGTGTAGAGGTCGTCTACCTTCTGCATGTCAGGATACTAACTCAGTTCCCCTTGACCAGGTCTCAGGGGCATTAAAGCCAGCTAGAGCTGGGCTCCATGCTGTGATAATAAGGAACTAATTATGTTTGCTGTGTCTTTCAGCCAAAGTCTCCTGTCCATTTGTCACTGATAAGGGAAGCTGCCAACTTCAAACTAAAGCATGGCAGGAAGAAGGAAGCAATCAGCGACTTGGAGGAGCTCTGGAAGTGAGTTGGGTGGTTGCTGCACAGCAGGTCTGTGCTCGGAGACCTCTGCAAACTGTCTGGTGGCAGGCAGTGTCTGACAATTTTGATTGACTGGTAGCTGTCCTTTAGAGTTGCTTTTGCACAGGGGCTTCAATGCAAGGCCATATCTTGCAAGAAGGGGAGATACTAATTTGATCTATAGTTGATGTTCACTTGGTAGACGTGTCCCAGAGGCCTCTTGTGTGCAGTGGACATTGCTTTAGGGACTGGGATGCAGTTTTTTCTAGTGCTACGTTAACATGGCTGTCTCAGTTTTAGTTTCTGTTGTGTACTTGGGGGGGACTGTTAACTTGCCTTTGCTACTGGGTTTTTCGTCTTTCTTTGCCTGCTTCGTGGCACTGTTGTCTGCACCTGCCTTTGTCCACACCAGCAATGTTTAATAATGTGCTCTGGAGGAGAGCACATACTAACATGCCTGTCCCCACAGATAGCAGCTGTGCTGCAGCAGCAAGCACTGTGTGGTGATACCAGTCTTTGGGATGAGTAACATGGGTAACTTGGTCCTTTTCTGTTTTGTTGTTTTTTTTTTTTCCTTACAAAGGCAAAACCCAAAAGATGTGCATACTCTGGCACAGCTCATCTCTGCCTATTCCCTGGTTGACCCTGAAAAAGCTAAAGTGTATCCTTTTAATGGTGGTAACAGACCAAAGAAAGAGATGTTTGGGCATTGCTCCCTTGGATTTTCAGCTGCATAGGGACTTCACACCCACTCTTACTTGAGAAAAGGCAAGGAACATCTCCAGAACAGCTACATATGCAGGTCAAGTTGTCTGGAACTACATTATTTCTCTTATTGGCTTGATTACTGGGAGATCTCAGGACCCTTGTATCTTTGGCCTCCCTCTGAGAATTAATAAGAAAAGGTGGAACCAAAAATAAGAGCACCTCCATCTTTTCTGTTGGCATCTTAAACCTGTGGTAGTAATGCAGGACTGATAACATATGGCCAAGCTCTTGCTCACCCCAGAATACGGTTCATGTACTGCTTTTCTCACCTGAGCTGCTTTCATGGGAAGTTATTCCCTCTGCCCCACTATTAAAGAAGGAAAAATGAGGCAGATGGCAATTAAGCAGCTCATCCAAACTGGTGTAAGATGCTGGTGAGAGAGACGGAAATAGCCCCGTAGGCCTGTCTGTGTCTGCATTGCTAACAGACAGAATTTATTCAAACTGAAGTTGCCTCTTGCTGTCTGGAAAAACATGGGTGTTTATGCTTGCTGGTTTGCATCCCTGAACTCTTCCCATGCAGTCTTAGCAAACACTTGCCTTCCTCAGATACCATGTCACTGAAAGTAGATGTTGATGCGCTGGAGAACTCCCATGGAGCAACCTATGTTCGGAAGAAAGCTGGGAAGCTCACTGGAGACAACCAGCAGAAGGAGCAAGGGTAAAGCAGGCTGCTGTGTTTTTAATTTGATTTTGTTGTTATAGCTCTGGTGCATCCTCCTTTGTGGTGGTACAAGAACCACACTTGGTGTGGTGAGGGCGTTGCTGTAGAAGGCAGGCTGGTGGAAAGGGATTCTGTTGTTTCACTGCAAGGAGCTTCATGTAGCAGCAGACAAGTTGTTAGAGAGATGGGAATGGTTTAGCTTTTTCCAGAGCTAGTTTTTAGTTGACTTGTCTGCTTTGTCCATCCTATGTCATAGTTTCTTGTTTTCCTTCTTGCTTTTCAGACAAGGGGAAGTGAAGAAAAAGAAGAAAAAAAAGAAGGGTAAGTTGGATTTCATAGCTGTTGACATAGCACAGCTCCAGAGAGCTCGCCAGAGTGTTTCTTCCAGTAACCAGCCTCCAGGTCCATAGGAGCTAGAGCCCTTTGCTAGGATTGGGTCTCTGTGAATCTAGATCTTCATGATAGCTTGTTTGGATAGGGCATTTTTCCACCGAAGTGAGAGCAGCACCCTGACAGTATGACGTTGTTGCTGGGCTGTTGGCGCTGCCTGGCTGCTGACATCCCATGAGTGTCCCGTGGTGATGCCTCTAGTATGTTGACCCCAATCTCATTTCCTGGCACTGGATGTTCTGCAGGAAAACTCCCTAAGAACTATGACCCCAAGGTGACCCCCGACCCTGAGCGGTGGCTTCCAATGCGAGAGCGTTCCTACTATCGTGGACGGAAGAAGGGCAAGAAGAAGGATCAGGTTGGCAAGGGGACTCAGGGTTCAGCCACAACTGGCTCCTCTGAACTGTAAGTACCCATTTTGCAAGGCTTAATGTGGGGCATCACTCTTGGGCAGCTGGGAGGGCTTTGTGCTGCTCTGCTGCAGCTTTATCACCACACCACCTCTGGGTAGCACAAGTGAAATTATACTTTTCTGCTTGAACCTGTTGCCAGCTGCTCTCCTTGGAGATTCCTATAGATTTCTGAAAACCAGTGTGATAGGATAGGCATGCTTGAAGGTGCCAAGGTGCAAATAAAATTCCCATAGTCTTTTAATGTGCTTTTCCTAGCTTTGACAATGAGATTAATTTTGCATGCTTTCTCTTGAGCTATTTGCCTTCAAGTCTTTTGGCAGCTGGAGCCATTAGCCATGATTTGAGAATACACAGTGTACGTCCTTCTAAGTTGGCATTCATTATTTGAGCTGGAATTAAGAATTACCATTATGTATGAAGCCTGACAGCAAGATGATGACTTCTTAGCAACTGAGAGAAAGGATGTTGGGTTTACGCTGTTTGAGTGGAAGCCTGAAAGGCTTCTCCTGTGTTGCATGAGTTGACACATGTCTATGCAAAAGTTAGCCTTGCTTTTGTTGTTGAGGACTTACACTATCTAGTGAACATCACTTAGAAGGTGATTGCCTTTGAGATGTTCCCGTCATCCATCAGCCCTTCTGTATGTTGAAGCTTATTTAAGATCTCCTTGCACGAGTGCCCTCCCATTCATAATGTTATCTTATGGGGCAGCTGCTATTTTTGGCAGTCAGCTTCCTGCATTAGTACCACATCTTGCAGGTGGTTGTGAACCCACACATTATCTTCTTGTCTTGTCTTCCTTGCAGGGATGCCAGTAGAACTGCCAGCAGCCCACCTACCTCCCCTCGGCCCGGCAGCGCTGCAGCTGTGTCGGCTACAAGTAACGTCATCCCTCCCAGGCACCAAAAACCCGCTGGTGCTCCGGCCACCAAGAAGAAACAGCAGCAGAAAAAGAAGAAAGGGGCTAAAGGAGGGTGGTAAAAAGCAGGATCTGTAACCTCCCTCCTTCAGTAGGTGATGCTGGTTGCAGAATAAAGGTCAAAAGCAAGTGCTGGCGAAAGACTCTTGGCATCTGAATCTCTGTCCTGCCTGTCCATGGTCTAGGGGAAGATGGGCTGATATAGGTGCCATGACATGTCTGCTCACCAAGTTCCTGTCCTCACATTTGTCCCCACTGTGACTTGGGTTGTTGCCATCAAACTCAAATGTAGTCCATAAGAAGAAATCTGTTTCCATGTTGCCAAACATTTAAGAGATAGGGGATAATCGAGAACTTGAAATGTAGTTTTACGCTCCTCCTGTATATGTTGGTTTAGGCCTTTAGCAGATTTATCTGACAATGTATCTGACTATGTGTGATGCAAGCACTGTCTTTTATGTCACAGTTGGTCATTGACCACCAAAAAACACAGGCACAAAGCACCTTAGAAAACAACATCTGGGCTAGATTGTACGGGATAAAATAATCTGAAGGGGAAAAACAAGACTGTTAGGAGAAAGCACGGTGAAGTATATGGCAGCTCAGTCCCATTTTCAACAAGCCAGCTGCCTTATTCTAATGGGCTTGGCAAAACAAAGGTGAGCTAAATGTGTCTGGTTGTCTCAAGTGCGCTTCCTCCTCCTTTGGCCTTGACCCTACGTTTCCCATAGCAGAGTCTTAGATGTTTGGTTTGTAAAAATAAAGTGGTACAGCAGCAGATCAGCTTAAGCTCAGTGACTCTGTAGAGGAACCCAGAACAAAAGAAATGCCCAAGAAATTATACTTTTGAGACTTAGACGCCTACCCTACATGCCCCTTCCACGTGCCTCTTGGCCCAGTGGTTATTTTTGGTCTGGATCTGTAACACCTTGCTGAGGTGTTTCTCTGTGTCTGTGCAGGAAGGCTGTTAATGGTTTTGTGAAGTTTCAGCTTCTGCTAGTGGTTGCTCTCTGGTTCTCTTCTGGTGCACCTGATTGCTGGCAGAGCATGGGAAACTAAAAAAGCCCAAGATTTAGGATAAACATTTATCAACAACAAAAATAACAGTGTGTTGTCAATATTCTTGTACTGAAGGCAAAACCCAGCAGTGTACCAGCTACTAGGAAAACTACTAAGAAAACTAACTCCAGCTATGGAGGTCTACGTTCACAGCTTCAGCAAATCCAGATGCTGGTGCTGAACAAGTACAACTAAGCAAACAGCATATTAAATCATAAAGAATTACAACTATGTATCTCATTCTGTTGAAAACTTATTTATGTTAAACAACTAGTATCTCCTATAGCATCTTGAAATTTCTGGTTTGATCTGAATGTAGCCAAAACTTTTTTCCAGAGGTAGACTGTTGGTGGGTAGAAATAAGAGTTTTGGAGAGATTTGTCAGATGTCAGCCCAGAAGGTGCAGGCTCCGATCTTTGTCAGCATTTAAAGCAAAGGCCTGAAAAGGCAGGGAGCAAGGGACATGTTACTGTGGCTTAAAAAACCCCAACTCCTGAATCCCCATGGAGTAAAAATCTACTTAGAATCCATTTTTTTTTACTTTGACTGTACACTGGCAGTATCAGGAAAGGGGGCTGAAAGGGTGTTATCTGAGTGAGAACGAGGAACAGCATAAACAAAACAACTATGTGAGTGGCTGGCAGTCACTTGCTGCCAACTGAGTGCTGAACAGAGTATTGTTTTAAATTACTTCCCTGGGCGAAGCGCCTCCTCTTAGCCAGAAGCTGGTGACTACAGGAGAAAGAGCAGTGTCCTGCAGCAGTTTAGTTTCTGGAGGGCTGTTTGGAGGGGAGATACTGGAGGCGAATGCAGCCAGTGTCCTGACTGCTGTGCCGGACATGGGCGCGCAGGCGGACGCAAGCTGGGAACAGTGGGGGCAGGAGAGGGCAGCAGCAGGTGTGCGGAAGCCGCGGCCTCCTCGTTACAGCGAAAAGCCCCCCGTGGCACGGTTCGCTCTCTGTTTCACTGTCACTCGCGTGTTCCCAGACGGGCACTGGCAGCCCGGCGGGCGGCGGGAGCCGCGTTCGGGGCTGCGGGGGGCGCTCTGCGTGCGCGGTGCCGGTGCGCGGTGTCGGCGGTGCCGGCGGTGCCCGTGCCCGGAGCGGTGCCCGTGCCCGGAGCGGCGATGGGTTCCCGCCTGCGGGCTGCCGCGCTCTGCGGGGCGGCGCTGGCCCTGGCGGGCAGCACGGTCGTGGCGCTCCGGGCCTGGGCCCGCTTGCGGAGCCGCATCGCGCTGCCCGTCCGCCGCTCTGCAGCCGCCGCTGCCGCCGCCGATCAGGTACCGGGGCCGGGTAGGGGCAGCGGGCCAGGCCGCGAGGTCGAGGAGCGCCCA
>WBMZ01018796.1:0-11758 GCA_013400975.1 Atrichornis clamosus | reverse complement strand
TGGTGGGGACGTGGGGATGGTGGCCCTGGGCACCACTAAGGGCTGGGGCAGCACAGGAGCTGCTGTGAACCAGCCCTGGGCTGTGCCCACAGGAGATGCCAGCCCCGGAGCAGTGCCTGAGTGCTCAGCACAGCATTTCCCGGGATATCTCCACCTCCTGCTGCCAGCCCTCGCCCACCCGCGGCAGGGGCTGGGGGCTCTGTGGCTGCTCCTGCCAGCCCTGCCAGCCATCCCTGGCCAAGCAGTGCCACCCTGTGGAATACACCCTCCGCTCCTCCAAAGGGATGATGCCTCTGAAGGCCCACCCTGTGTGTCCAGGTCCATGGGTATCCCCTATCCCCCCAGCCTCAGTCCCCTCTCCCCTGGTCCTGTGTGTGACCCCGACACAGCACAAGACATCCCCTTCCCCTCTCAGAGTTGCCACTGAAGCTCTTCCCAATCCCCACTCCCTTGCCCAAATATCTCCAGGGCTGCAGCCACCCCAGGTCCCCTGTCCCGCCTCCCAGCAGCCCTGTGACAAGGGGCTGGTGCCCTGGCACCCTGCATTAATTCCCCAGACAGACTAATAGTAGGGTTTATTATTAAATAATGAAGCATGGACACATCATTATCAGGTCATCATTTCTTACGAAACAGGATTTCCATTCCAGTGCAGTGTCTCAGGCACTTCTCCCCAGTCCTTCACGAGGGGTCGGGGTCATGGCACCCCAGGTTTGGGTGGAGAAAGTGAGGCAGGGCTGGGGGAGCACAGTAACATCACAGGGAGCAGCCAGCCAGCAGCCCAGCAGGGCACTGTGCCCCGGCTGTGACCCCAGGGGATGGCATGGGACACCCCCAGCTCCTCTGCCCCACACTGCTCCCCCCATTCCAGCCCCAAGTGGTTCTTATTTGTTGCCCTGAAATGTTCTGTCCGGCCCCAAAGCCACCTCGGTGGTGCTGCTGGCCATGTTTGTCCCTCCCTTGGGGGCATGGGAACCCTGTGCCAGCCCTGTGCCCCACTGTCACCTCCTGTGGGGGATGGTGAGGGATGCCCTGCTCACTTTGGGGTGCCTGTGAAGTGCCACAGCCCTGGGGACACATTCCCAGGTGATGGAGCAAGAGCAGCACCCACGGGGCCAGGGACTGGGTCAGGAGGACAAAGGTGAGGATGGTGCAGACTCTGGGCTGGAGACAAATGTGGTGAGTGGCCCCAGCACCAGCAAAGGTGTCCAGCAGTCCCCTTCCCTCTTCCTTGAGGGATTCCCAAATCTCAGCTGTGTGTCTCTGCTGCCCACTGCCCTCCCAAAGCAGGGCCCTGAGGTGAGGGGCTGAGACCCCCTCGGGTGGGACCGGTCCCAAAGAGGGCAAAGCCAGGAGGTGTGGGGGGCTGAGAGGTGCCCGGCCTGTTTGGCACAGATGAAAATGAACCACTGGGTGTGAAACCTCAGGAATGGGATACAGGGACAAGGAAATGTCACCCTGGGCCCCAGGGCAAGAGGGATGCTGTGACACCAGGAGGATGACCACGATCCTGGGGAGCTCAGAGAGAGGTGAGGGAGGCCAAGGCTGGGACTGCCTGTGGGATGAGCTGGCATCCCTTCCCACCCCATGGCACTGCAGAATGCTGGCTGGCAGAGGGGAAGGTGAGCTCAGCAGGGCCAGGATCACTCTCTCCATCCTCTGGTTTCACTGCCCTTGTGGCCAGTAGCTGGAGGCTCTGATTTATCCATCCCTGGGGTGGAAAGCCATGAGTTTCTGCTCCAGGCTAGCACCAGCACATACCACAATGATCCCAACATCCTGGGAGCCTGGAGACCTCCAGCAGCCCCACAGCCTAGCATTCCTGACCCTGTGATGCACAGAGCCCCTGGCAGGACCTGGGTGCCACAGGCACAGCCCACCCGGAGCTGGGAAGCACCAGCATGACCCTGCACGTGCTGTCACAGGGTGCAGGAGGATCCTCTCCACTGACACACTGCAGGAACCCACCAGCAGGGTTTCTCCTGCCATATTTTAACCAAAAGAGACAGAAAATGCCACCAGTGACACTGTGAGCACCTGGAGATCTGCAGGAAGGTCTGGAAGTCCATTCAGTCCCCGGCCAGATGAGCGAGCTTCACCTGCAGCTGCTTTTGGGCTTTCTCCAGGAGTCTCTAGAGAGAGGCTCCAGCCCCAGCTCTGTCCTGGCACCAGTGACACCTCTCTGGTATCTCAGCTGACCCCATCCCTGCTACAAGTCCCTCTTGACCAGCAGTAGCCACGGGAGCACGGCCGCCAGCATGGCCACGGTGAGGATGAGCAGCACGGCGAGCGCCATGGGGGACTGGCAGCACTTCACCCCCAGGGCCGAGCTGAACGACACCGAGCTCCCGCTCTCTGCCCGGCTCCTCCTCCCCAGGGAGCTGCAGTCCGTGTCCACCAGCGGCATCCCGTGGTCGCTGATGACGAAGATGTGGGCTTCTCGTGCCAGCACCCCCGGGAGCCCCTGCGAGCCGGGCCCAGAGCCGCAGCAGCGCTCCAGGCTCTGCACCGGCATCACGAAATGACTGGGCACCACCAGCGTGTTGCTGGCCTCCGTTTTGGCCAGGTGGGACAAGGAGGACGGCGACAGGGGCATCTCCAGCGCCCGGGGGTTGGTGCCCGCCTGGGGCGGCCACAGAGCCTTCTTCTTGCTGAGGAAGGTGACGTAGCGGCACACGGGGCAGATGATGCTGCTCTGGACGTGCCCGTCCAGCTTGGCCGAGAGCAGGCACTTCACCAGGCAGTCGTGGCAGAAGGTGTGGCCGCAGCTGAGCCGCCGGTGCATGGCCTCCAGGGGCTGGAACTTCTCGTAGCACACGGGGCACTCGGCCGGGGGACTCTCCTTGCTGGAGGAGGTTTCAGACATCCCTGCTGTGGTGACGACGGGAGTTTCCCGGCTGGCAGGGACAGGCACGGTGGGTTAATCAGGGTCTCCGTGGCAGTGATTAGCACAATCCAGCCCTTCACCCCTCCTCCTCCCTGATCTCTTGCCACTGCCCTTTACCCCTAACAGATGGAGGGGATGGGTACCTGGCATGGCCTCCGCAAGGCAGGGCATTCTCAGGAGCATTAAACCTCCCAGTGTGGCCCCTGGGGACGGAGAGGTGGTGGGAGGATGTCAGCTCCAGAGCCCTCAAGGGCAATAAATCCTGGCTGCAAAATCACAAGGGCAGAGGGATGAGCCCCCGGGTGGGGCCGTGTCTGCCTGGTACAGGCACAGCAGGCATGGATCGTGTCACGAGGGCCTCTGTGCTCTGCTGCAGGTCTGGGAGCTGGGAACTCCCACCCACAATGAAATCTGCCAAGGAAAGGGAGATGCTCCCATCCCAGAGAACACAGAGGGGCCAGGGGCAGCAGGGGGAGGCCAGGCTGGTGGAGCAGGTGGGTGCGCAGGACCCCACAGGGATGGCGAGGGAGTGTGACGCACCCAGGGCAGGCAGCAAACCCCCACACCAGGCTCCTTCCAGGCTGCTGGAGGAGGTCCCAGGCTGGTGGCCAGGCCACGGCATCTCCAGGCCATGCTCCACGCTGGGACTGGAGCTGGGTGCAGCCAGCAGGGCTCGGAGCCCGTGTCAGAGTTAGTCAGAGCAGGAGGGCAGAGCCAGGCAGCTCACATGGCCCCCGCCCTGGCCCGGAGTGCAGGGGGAGTGTGGGGTGCTGAGAGCCCCAGATCTGCCTCTGGGCTGGGCTGAAGCTCTGCTGTGCACCTGCCAGGGCAGGGAAGGGAGAGGGGAGAGAACAGAAGGGAAGGGGAGGGGGAGAAGGGGTGCTCAGCTCAGGTCTCTTCTCTCAGACTAATTCAGGAACCAGACCTTCACCAAACCTGCAGGTTTTGCCAGACCTTGTCACATTTTCAGGCCCCACCCAACCTGCACCCCTCTCCTCACCCATGACTGTGCCCACGGACACCCTCCCACCTGATTCTGGAGGTTTTGCCATCCCCTCCTGGAGCGCCCTCCTTTTGCAGGGGAGTCACCCCTGCCCCTGGATGATCACAAGAACACAATGAACCACCCTCTCCCCAGGCAAGACAAGTAAGATCTAGGCTCCTGTTCAGGTTTAGGAGGGAGCAGGGACTTGATGCTCCCTAAGGAGCCCTTAACCCCGTGCTCCTCCGTGCCCCAAGTGCCCTTACCTGCTGTAGGGCTCCAGGGCAGGGGCCCCTCCATGCACCGCTGTCCCCAGACGTGGGGGGACAGCCCAGCTCCGAGCGCCGGCCTGCGAGAGCACCGGGACACCTTTGTAAGAGCAGGACGCCTTTGTAGCACCAGGACACCTCTGTAAGAGCAGGACACCTTTATGACACCAGGTGTCGGCCGCGTCTCATGCGGGCGCGTTGCGCAAGGGCTGGAGCGGGGACAGGGGCAGGGACAGCTCCCGGGGAGTGAATGCGGAGGAACTCGTTCGGGTTTTAAAGGGCCCACATTGGCCCGGTTGGCCAGGGAGTGGGCGAGGAGTGGCGTCAGGCGTCGGGGGCAGGGACAGGAGGCACGGTCCTGCCTTCTCCAGTGTCCCCGGGCTCGTCCCTGGGGTCAAACCCCAGGAAAAGAGGCACTAAGGGATGCCGGGACCCCTCTGGTGCTGCAGGGCCGGGTGAGCTGCACATCCTGCACAGGGCCGGGCTCCTGCTAAACGCTCCTCACCGCCACTTCCCATCTTCACCCTGCCCACATCCTTCTTCCCAAGCCCCCTTCCCTTCTCATCCCCCAACACTCCTGCCCAGCCCTGCACTCCCTGCCCCGTGTGCTCAGACATTCAGCAGTGTGACATGGCCCAGCAGAGACACCGGAGGTGGCATGGGGGGCCCTGCTGCTGTGCCTCTGCCCCGGGGGTCTCCCAGCATCTCCCTGAACCGTGGTCTGGGTGCAGCAGCAGCTCCGTGGTCTCAGGGCAGGCAGGAGCCCATGTTTGGCCAACTCAGCAGCTTCGGGTGGCTCATGAGGCTCATTTGGCCACGTGCAGGGGGAAGCTCCCTCAGAGCAGGTTCCCTGTCACCTTACCCGTGTCCCCGGGAGCTGCCTGTTCCTCAGCTGACCCTCGGGCAAGGAGCCAAGAGGCATCTTCCCTGCAAAGCCTTGTAAAAACTGCCAGCAGGCTGGATCGCTCCTGCCTCAATCCCAGCACTTTGCAGGACCCCTCAGCCTGGCCAGTGACCACAGCCCCCAGCCCACACTTCATCCTGCAAGCTGCTCCACAGGGATCTGAGCACGGTTTGTGATATCGTGAGGAGGTCCTGGAGCAGGCATGGAGGCCCCAGGGCACTGCCCACATCCCCTCCCTCACTGTGGCCATGGACCCACAGCACCTGGATTTGCCTGAATGTCCCAGAAGTCCTGGGGTCTTCATCAGGAAAAGTCTTCAGGAGAAACGTGGACATGTGAGACCTCCCCTGCAGAGCTGCCCCCAGCCCTGGGCCCAGCACAGGAGGGACCTGGAGCTGCTGGAGAGAGTCCAGAGGAGGCACCAGGATGAGCAGAGGGATGGAGCAGCTCTGCTGGGAGGAAAGGCTGGGAGAGCTGGGATTGTTCAGCCTGGAGAGGAGAAGCTTTGGGGTGACCTTATTGTGGCCTGCCAGGACCTGAAGGAGCTGACAAGAAAGATGGAGAGAGGCTGTTTGCAAGGGATGGAGGGACAGGACAAGGGGGAATGGCTTCCCACTGCCAGAGGGCAGGGTTAGATGGGATATTGGGAAGGAATTGGTGGTGAGGCCCTGGCACAGGGTGCCCAGAGCAGCTGTGGCTGCCCCATCCCTTGGAAGTGTCCAAGGCCAGGTTGGAGCGGGCTTGGAGCAGCCTGGGACAGTGGAAGGTGTCCCTGCCCATGGCAGGTGTGGCACTGGTTGATCTTTAAGATCCCTTCCAACCCAAACCATCCCACGACACAGGGAGGTCTTGCCTTGGGGCAGGGAGCTGCTCTGCAGAAACATTCCCAGCATCAAGAAGGTCCCCAGGGTTCCATGGGATGGAGGAGATGACCCCCGGTACCCAGACCCCAAAGAGACAGGCCCTGGAGGGCCTCTGTGGGCAGCAGGGGTGGCTCCCCTGGCCGGGTGCCGTGGCTGGGCTCAGCGTGGGCAGCAGTATCAGTCACCCGTGGGTGCAGTGGTTGCAACACGGGGCTGGTTTCTGGAAAGAGAAGGGTGGGTGCAGCCCCACCAGGACACTCTGTGCCCCCAGGGGTGACCTCTCAGGTTGTCAATCCCTGTCCCTCCCTGCAAGGAGACCCTGAGCACATCAACACCTTCTACACCTCTCAGGCTCAGGGGCTAAGCCGCTCCACTTGTTATCCCGGTTTTATTGAGAGGATCACAACATGAAGCTGAAACCTCTCCAGACAGATTGTGCCAGGGCTGAGCTTGCACCCTGCCCCCTGGGATGACATCCCCCTTCCCTGATCCCTCCTGGAAGCTGCTGGAGGTGCCAGGGCTGTTTGCACCCACCCAGATCTGCAGTGCTGAACAAGTGAGAGCAGATTTGGGGCAGCTGAGCATCTCCCCAGCCTCAGTTTCTCTCTACAGGCACCGAGGTGGGGTGGAAATTCCTGTTTCCCATACTTTGAATGCTCTCTGCACTTGGAAACTATGAGCTCATGGCTCTATACATAGGCACTGGAAAAACGAGTCTGCCTCCCTTTGCTGCTTTGACCACGCCAAAATCAAAGGGATTTTGGCGTATCAGAGCCCCAGCTCTGTCAGCAGATTCGTTCTTTCCCAGGCCTGGCTTTCCTCAGTGCCTTTGCCCCACTTCCACGTGCAGCAGAACCTTTCCTGAGGGACAGGACTGAGTGTTCTGGGGCCTGAGGGACAAGGAACCAAGTTCAGGGGCAAAGCAAATCCCTAAACACTGACATTTTTTTCCCCAGGCTTTAAGAAGTGCAACTCATGGCCACTGTTTCAGCCCCCTCAAACCAAGGCTCCAGGATCCTTTGATCCAAGCAAGAAGTGGCTCCAGGCTCAGGTCCTCTCCAGAGACCACAGGTGAGACCTTCTCTTCTCTGAGGTCAGTGGCTGCCACTGACCAAAGGACATTTCTGACCCAGAGGAGGACACAGCTCTCACTGGGGTGGCCAAAGTCCCTTCCCTGCAACCACTGCAGCATCTGGGAAGGGCTTTGCAGCCTTTTGCAAGGACAGGAGGATGCTGCAGATGCAGCCCTTGACTTCCACAGCATCCCCCAAACTTTCCCCTGACCAGATGTGGAGGAAGGACAATGACTTGTGTGAAGGTGCTTATTTTCAAAGCGCTTTTAAAGCCAGCAGATTGTTCTATGCATGAGCCTGGTGCCAGGCAAATAATCACTACAGGTCTCAATATTTCCACATCAAATCCATGCTGCAATTCCCCAGATCACAACCAATGAAACAAGGATGTCTCCATGTCCCACATGCCTTCACTCAGCTGGGGCCAGGATCCTGGGGAAGAAAATCCCTGGTGGATTCCTGGTGGCAGGATGCACGTAGGGGGTTTTGCCATGCAGGCACAAGCCACGGCATGGCTGGGCTGGGCTGGCTGAAGTCTCTGGCTTGGGAAAGCTGAGGGATTGCCAAAAGCTGCCCATGTCCGTGTTCTCCGCTCCCAGTGCCATGAGTGGTCCATGAGGTGGTGGCTGTGATGGGCTGCAGTCCCTGCCCAGTGGCCTCAGCCGGTCCCCAGGGCAGGGCAGGGCTGGGTGCTGCCCCTCCTCTCCCTCCTCCATCCTTCCCATGCTGCGTTCATTGCACCTCTTGCACCCTTTCCCCATCCCCCTGGAGGTGCCTGGTGCCTGCCCCATCCCTCCCAGGTCACAGCCACTCCTCCCAAACTCCCTCAGGTTTTCCCTTGGCCGTGTTCAACCTGCAAATCCGAGGTTTTATGGGAGTTTCTGCTCAACCCATTCTCCTCCCACTCCTTCCCAGCTCAAAAACACAGAGAGTCCTTGGCATTGGTGGGAATGAGGTGAAGGGGAGAGAGCAGAACAGTAAATCCATGCTTGATCCCTGCCCAGGGAGATACTTCCAGCTGGGGAAGAAGCTCAGTGAAGTAAAATTCCTTTCCCAGGGTTGCACTGTGCTGACGGAGGGTCCAGGGGACCTGGGCCCTGGGTTATATCCAGTTCCCTGCTTTCAAAATAAACTGGAAAAGTTGGACAACTTCAGGGGAACCCAAGCTCTTTAAAGGATCTTGGATGCCCCCAGGCTCATCCATCTTTCCCCACGCTTGCTTTGCTTGAATTAGAATGGGAAAATCAGGGTTTTTCCCTCTGGGTGTGTCCATTCTGCTCCTCAGGCACCTGGCAGGATGGGCACCCACCACCAGGATGCCAGTTTAGCCAAGACAGCCCAAAAGGCATAACAAAAGCTCCTCCTTCAGCTTCTCCTGGATGCTTTCCGTGGTGCCCAGGAGATGGTGCTCTCGGATGTGCTTTGGCACCAGAGAGGCAGTCAGGGTGCACTGAAGCAAGTCCGGGAATGCCAAGGTGTGGAGGTGCTGCTCCCCTCCAGCTGGGATGCTGCCTCTTGCCCACCAGGATGAATGGGATCTGCTCTTCCTCCTGCCATTCCATGGGATGAGTGCTTATCCAACACCAAGGAACAGCTGGGTATGACCCCAAACCCAGCTTCCATCTCTGTGCCCCTGTCAGATGCTGCAGGGGGACCTGTGTGGTGTCACAGCTCCGCCTGGCCCTGCCTCCCTGCTGCTGCCAACAAACCCTCCCGGGAATGACCCCGAGCCTGGCACGAGTCTGATTGGACTCCCCTGGAGTCTTTTTGTGACACCAAGTATCGGGGATTTGTCCCATCCCGTCCATGCAGAGCCACACAGCCCCACAGTCCCTGGGCTTCCCATGCCTGGGAGGGCAGCTCCAGTCCCCAGGGGCTCCTTCACCAGTTATTCCCCACCAAAGGTGTTTTCCATCACCGGAGAAGGAGCTGCCTCGAGTGAATCCGGGCAGCCCAAATGCAGCCCCTGAGAGGATGAGGGGCTGCATGAACCCTCTGGATGCGGCAGTGGCACCATCCTGCCCGTGTCCCCCTCCGCTGGCCCTGCGCTGCCTCCCCACACGCATCTCCCTGACTCTGCACCTCCCATCCCCGCCCGGCCCCGCCGGGATGCGGGATCCCAGCGGGAGGGAGCTGCCGCAGAGGGAATCCCGGCATCTTGTGCCTAATGGGGAAACAATGCGGCTTTGACGGCCGCGGGCAGATGCTCGAGGGACAAGAAGGGGCTATTCGAGGGACAAGAAGGGGCTATTCAGCAGCAGCAGCGGCGGGGGCGGGCACAGCCCCCGCCCTGCACAGAGCCCTGCACGGCCGGGCCGGGCTCCCCCGGGGCTGAGTCTGGGGGTCCTGCCAGCCCCAAAGCCCTGCAGCCCCTTCCCGGGGCCGGAGCCCGGACGAGGAACAGCAGATCCAACCCAGGGGGGGGCCATCATCAGATCCTTCCATCAAACACGGCCAAACCACAGCTGATTGTCCCCCTGCTTGTTCCCTCGCCCTGGTGCCCACCCAGATCCTTTGGGGGATCACACCAGCCCACTACAGACCTGGCACAGTCCCTGTGCCCCATCTCTGCTGTGTCACCCCGGAGATGTTGTACCCCAGTGTCCCTGCAGCAGAGGGCATTGCCTGACTCCATCACACCATCCCCTCCAGGCAGCTCCCTTGAGCCTTATTCCAGGGGAAAAGGCACAGAAACCCTGCAATTCCAGGAGAACACCTACTGGAGTTGGGGATTTGGAGCCTTTTACCCGAATGGGATGTTCCCCACAGTTTAGGCTGCCAGGCTGTGTCGTGGTTTGGGTTTTCCCTTCGAGCCTGGCTCCTGGAGGGCTGAGACTGCAGAGGTGCTGCTGCCTGTAATGGGAACACGTGCAGGTCACCTTCTGACCCTGCAACAGCTCACATCCTGGAGCAGCGCAGGGAGAAAAGGCTCGGTAAAAGGAGCACTAAACACTCCATTTGGGTTCATTTGATGATTTTTTCAATCATTTGATCACACACTCAGTACGGTGCTGTGAGTGGAGAGTCTGCAGGCAGAGCTGCTACACCACCCCCCAGGATCACTCGGTTGCCGATGAGAAACCCAAGTGGGTTCTTGAGAGGAGGAGGCTCAGCCCCAAGGGCAGAAGGCAGGAGGGGTCTGGCCTGTGAGGTCTGCACTGCATTTTGGCTCCTTGTAGTCAAAATAAGGGAAGGATACCCCCAGGCCTCTCTTCCAGCTGGAGTTGGCTGGAAAACACACATGGATCCTGACAACCCCCCAGTGTGGTGTCTCACAGGGGATGGAGAATGTGGTACCCTGGGGTCCCCTTCTGCATCCTGGGGTGTGTCAGGTCCAGCACAGGGACACGCTCCCACCATCCATGGCCACTGCCTTGGCCATTTCCCACCCCCAGGGATCTCCAGGAAAATGGGAACAGGCAGATCTGGGGCCCCTAAGGGGGCACCCCTCCATCCCGTGAGCAGCCAGGCAAAAGCCAAGAAAATCAGGGCAGCTCTGCTTTTGACAGGCAAGCTGAGCTGAAAACAAGAAGTTTTAGGAATCACTGGAAAAGTCCATTGAAGGGGGCAATTTGGCAAATACTGCCCAGGTGCCAGAGGTGGCACTTGGTGTGCCACAAAAATGGCAACATTTCTCAGGAGAAGTCTGTGTGTGAATGGGTACAGCCTCAGAGGGGGACTTCGGGTGCAGGATAAAAGGAGGATAATGAAGTGACCCTGTTGAGTACAACACAGGTTTTGCTGCCTTCGAGCTTGAGGAAATATCCAGTGCCAGCCCTTCCCCTGGCCCCGGATCCAGCCATCCCTCTGGCCAGGCTGCAGGGTCCCCACACCAGGTCTCCCTCTGGCTGACCCACGGAGGACAGGAGTCCCAGATCCATGGCAGGCGAGGGGCAGCCACGGCCCTAAGGAAGCTCCTTGTCCTGAAGCTTTCTCCTGCCTTTGCCTGGGCTGTCCGGGTAAAAATCCCTCTGGACCAGCTGGAAGCATCCCAGGAGAACACTGGGTGACACTTGGAGGTTGAGCAGACAGCCCCAGCCTCTCCCCTTCCAAAAAGCCTCAGGGGCTGCAAGGGCAGGAGCGTGGCTGTGTGTGGCTGTGTGCTGTGCTCAGCTTCATCCAGACCCTCTGAATCCTGCGGGAATTTCCCTGGCCAAGCTGCAGAGCTGTGGCCTGGCACCCTCTGGTTCTGCTTTCCTGGCTGCTGCACCAGGAGAGGAATCAGCCTCTGCTCCCAGGGAACAGGGACAGGAGGAGAGGGAATGGTCTCAAGCTGCACCAGGGGAGGCTCAGGTTTGACATGAGGAGGAATTTCTTCCTGGAAAGGGTGGTCAGGCATTGGCAGGGGCTGTCCAGGGAGGTTTGGAGTCCCTGCTCCTGGAGGTGTCCAAGGAATTCCTGGACATGGCACTCAGTGCTCTGGGCTGGGGACAAGGTGGGCATCAGGCACAGCTTGGACTCGATGGTCTTGGGGGTCTTTTGCAACCCTGATGACTCTGGGATTCTGGGATCACCCCTCGGGCTGCTGGACACGCTGTGATGGGTGTGCAAGGGCTCAGCCAGTCCTGCTGTCCCTGCTCCAGGGCAGAGCCATGGGATGTCCTCATCTTCAAAGCCTGGCTGGGGACAGGGCAGGGAGCACTGAGAGGCTCTGCCTGTGCCAGGTGTCCCCTCCAAGAGCCATTCCATGGAACCCCATTCCTCAAAGCCCTTCTAGACCCCTGTTGTGGTTTTGCTAGACGTGGTTTTTGGTAGTAAGGGGACTGCAGGGGTGGCTTCT
>WBMZ01018787.1:0-10551 GCA_013400975.1 Atrichornis clamosus | reverse complement strand
CCGCAGGGCGCAAGGGCCACGCGCCGCTGCACAACGCCTGTGCCAACGGCCACCCCGCGCTGGCCCGGCTGCTGCTGCGCCACGGCGCCGATGCCACCGTCCCCAACGGGGCCGGGGACACCCCCATGGACTGTGCCCTCCGCGCCGTCCACGAGTACCGGGAGCAGTGCCCCGAGGAGACCATCGCGCTCCTGCTCGACCACGGCGCCTGCCCCGTGCACCCCAAGGTGGGGGACAGGGGTGACGGGGGTCACAGGGTGGTGGCAGCAGCGGTGTCACCCCTCAGTGACACAGCTCTGCTGGCAGATGCTCAGGTTGTGCTGCCAGCACCCGCCGGCGCTGGAGGTGATGCTCAACGCCTACGACCACGTGCCCCCCACCGATGGCTGGGTGGAGGCCGTGCCGCCCGAGCTGTGGGAGGTATGGGAGTGCCCTGGGGTGTCCGGGGATGTCCCTGTGTCCCGATCCCAGCTCGCTGACCCCCGTGTACCCCCCATGCAGGAGCACCAGGAGTTCTACGCCTCAGCCACGCGCATGGCAGGACAGCCACGGCGGCTGCAGCACCTGGCACGCGTGGCCATCCGGCGTCACCTGGGCACCCGCTGTCACAACGCTGTCCCCAAGCTGGCACTGCCACCCTCCCTGCGCCGCTACCTCCAGCTGCCCATCGAGGGGCTCATCTCCTGAGGGCACTCCATGTGTCCCCACTGATGTCCTCTCCATGTGTCCCCTCGCCATGACCCCGCCATGCCCTGGTGTCGATAAAGGATGTGGCAGAGGTGGCTCTTGAGGCGTCTCTGTCCCCGGGGGGACCAGGGTGGGCAATGGCAACTGCTGCGGGTGACAGCGGACTGGGGTGGGACAGGGGACTGTGGGGGGCACAGAGAGCTGGCGGGGGGATAGATCCAGGGGCTCACAGGTCTCAGGGAGGGGACAGATGGGCCCTGGGGGCTGTGGGGACTGTGCAGGGGGTGACAGCCGGGGCCAGGGGGTGTCAGGCCCCTGGGGTGGGGGTTCAGCCCGGGGGCGTTCATGGAGTACCCCCGGTGGTTCACACGCGGCTCCCGCGGCCCCGCCCCGCGTGCGACGCCCGTGGCCGCGCCCCCACAGACCACACCCCTCCGGCGCGCCCCGCCCCTCTCGGCAGACCCCGCCCATTTCCGGGGCGTGTCCCCTTCGCTCCCGCCCTCTCTCGGTCACTCCCAGTGGGCGTGGCCGTGACGCGCCGCGCGCGCGCCCCCCGCCCCCTCCCGCCCCCTGGCGGCGGCGTGCTGTGACGTGGCGCTTCCGGCGCGCGGGCGGTGGCGGCGGGAGGCGGTGAGTGGGGGGAGGGGGCACACCGGGACCCCCGCGACACACCGGCACCGGCAGGGACCCGTCGGAACACACCGGCACCCCCTGGGACCACCGGGGATGGCAGGGACACACAGGGACCCACCGGGACCCCCAGGGCACACGGGGACCGGCCGGAACTCAGCGGAACCCCCGGGGACCGGCAGGGATTCCCCCGGTTCCTCCCGCCCCGCGGTGCCCGGGCCCCGCTGACCGCATCGCTCTGCTCCTTCCAGGTCGGGGATGGCCTGACCCTGCCCCGGCTGGGCACCGAGGGGCTGCGGGACCCACCGGGACCTTCCGGGACCCTCTGCCGGCCGCCCCGGTAAGGTGAGCGCGGCGCTGCCGGTTTGGTGCCTCGGGAGCGAGAAGGAAAACCCGCAACGAGGAGCTCCCGCCGCTGCGGATCTCCAGCCCCGGGAGCAGCCCCGGGATCTCTTCTGAGCCCGAAGGTGGCAGCGGGGCAGCCCCGGGGGTCCCCGCGGCCGCCGCACAGCCCGGGCACACCGGGCACGGGGAGAGCGAGGCGGAGATAAAGGTCCCCGGCTGATTGGGGGGTTCCCGGAGATGGAGTCCCCCGCCGCCCCCCTTATCCTGGGCGTGGGGGACGAGGTGACACTGGTGGCCGGGGTGGCCGTGCTGGTGGTGGCGCTGGTGCTGGCCTGGCTGTCCACGTACGTGGCCGATGGCCCCAGCCAGCTCCTGGGCACCGGGGACGCGGCCGTCATCCGCCTCGGGCCCCTCCCGCCCTACGCGGGGCCCGCGGGGGCGGCCGAGGCCCCGGAGCCCCCCAGGGCCTCCGAAAACGCGGAGGAGAAAACAGAGGAGGAAGGGGGAGCGGCAGCACAGGGGGACAGCGGGAGCCCCCCCGATCCCGGCCTGGAGCAGCTGCTGGACATCCGGAGCTTGTCCCAAGGGACCGCTGAGCCCGGCGCCCCCGGGGCGGGGGACGTGTGCCCCGGCCTCATCAAGATCCGCCTCAAGTTCCTCAACGACACCGAGGAGGTGGCAGTGGCCCGGCCCGAGGACACCGTGGGGGTCCTCAAGAGGTGAGTCCCGAGGCACAGGGGACACAGGGAGCGCTGCCGGGCTGCCAGCCCCCCACCCCAGCCTCTGTGCCCCCCCAGTGCCGACAGCCCCCTCCCACCACAACGGGGGAGGGATTTTATCCCTCTTGCTGCGCCAAAAATACTGAAGGGTGTGGGATTTAAAACAAAGAGTTTAAAAGAGATGAGTTGAAAAGAGATGGTGCGTGGTGGTGGTGCCATTGCTGTCCCCCCCTGGGATGTCCCCTCCCCGTTTTACACTGGGGGGCTTTCCACCAGCCCCAGGTGGGTTCCTGAGCCCTGTTTCTGCCACGTCCAACCTCTTCCCTCCTCCCACAGCAAATGCTTCCCGGGCCAGGAGAGCCAGATGAAGCTCATCTACCGCGGGCAGCTGCTGCAGGACCAGGCGCGGACGCTGCGCTCGCTCCGCATCACGGACAACTGTGTCATCCACTGCCACCGCTCCCGGGGGGCCACTGCAGCCACCCCCGCCCTGCCCGACCCCAGCCCCGCCGGCCCTGCGGCCCCCGGGCTGCCCCTGGGCGGGGGGACCCTCATGGTGCCCACGGTCATGGTGGTGCTGGCGCTCGGGTGGTATTTCCGCATCAACTACCGGCAGCTCTTCACGGCCCCGGCCACCGTGTCCCTCATCGGTGTCACCGTCCTGGTCACCTTCCTGGCCTTCGGGGTGTACGGACAGGCGGGATGAGGCGGGAAGGAGGCACCGCAGTGTGTCCCTGTCCCCACGCTGTGACCGGAGCCAGCGCGGTGGGAGCTCAGCACATCCGTCCCAGCCTTGCTGCCAGACTTTACCCCCAAAAAAGGGCTGTGCCCCACCCCCAAACTCCATTTTCCCCTCTCCCAGCCCAAATCCCAGCTCCGGGGGAGTGGGACAGCACTGGAATGGGCCGTGGCTTCCTCCCAAGGACTTTTTAAAGCAAATAAAGGGTGTTAAGTCACCCCAGCACTCGCCTTCCTGCCCTGAGGGCTGCTCTTCCTCACTCCTGCATTTTTGGGGGGGGGGTTATAAAAACAAATCCAGCCCCACACGGGGGGAGATGGGTGATGGGGCGTGTAAGGGTCCTGCTTAATTAACCAGCCGTAATTAATGCCAGGGATACCAAGTCAAGATGCAGTTTTATTTACAGGGGCAGCCACAACCCACTCACGGGACACACAGACCTCACAAGGGCTCAGCTCCCCCGGGGGGGACACGCAGAAACATCGGGGAGGGGGGGCAAGGACACCCACCTGGGCGGGGGTCCCAGGGCACATCTGAGCCCCCCCAAGCCCTGTTATACCCCTTGGACCCCAAATTGCGGCGCCTCTCCCGCAGCTGGAGGGGCTCGGGCTGTTCCCCCACCCCAAACTCCCCCCCAGCTTGCTGTGCCCCCCCCAGGAAGTTGGGGGGGGCCGGGGTGGTCCCCCCTGTTTTTGGGTGCCCACAGCCCCGTCCTCAGGCCCTGGGGCACGCGAAGGCCAGCTCGGCGTGCTCCGGTGGCCAGGCCCCCCCAGCCCCAAAGCCACACCGGGAGGGACCACACGGGGGTCCCCATGCAGTGGGGGGGCCCCTGCAGCATTTTGGGGTGCCCAGGGCTCTGCAGGCCCCCCCAGCCCAGCCTTTAGCAGCAGTTTGAAAACAATAGTGAATCCAGAGTCGAGAGCACCATAATTTGTGAGTCCCAGCGAGAGGACGAGCCACGGCACCAGCGTGGGGGGACAGACGCAGCCCCCCCAGGGACATACGGCCAAATGGGGGGTCAGACAGCCATGGGGGGTACAACAGAGGGGACAGGGCCAACCCTGTCCCCAACACAGCCCGTGATGGAGAACAGCTGCAGGGATGGGAGGGGGTCATGGGGCTGGGGGTGACCTGGATCCAGCCAGAGGGACCTGTCCCCCCTGGCCCGCACAGCGGGGTGCTGGTCCCGGCCCCCCCCAGCCAAAAGCAGAGCTTTTGGGGATGCAAACACCAGCCAGAGCTGTGGGGATCCCCCCTGGCTGCAGCAGCCGGTCCCCAGGCATGCGGGGAGGGGACGCAGAGCTGCCCTGGGGATATGAGGTGTGGGGGGCTCTGCCTTGAAGCCAGGTTGTGCCCCCCCCCAAAATTCTGCTTCCCCCTGGAAGTCCCTGGCAGGTTGGGGTCCCCCTTCCCCACAGAGGTTGGCGCAGGGATGGTCACAGCAGCTCCCCCCACCCCCAGACCCCGCTCCCAAACAGCCCCAAACATGAAGGATGCAACATGCAGCCCCCCTGGGCCCCCCCTGCATGGGCACTGACAGGCCCCCAAGACCCCAACAGCTGAATCCAGACACAGCTGAACAGATTTGGGGGTGGGAGGGTCCCCAGTTGTCCTCTGAGTGGGAAACACTCCCCTCCAGTGTGCCCCCCTCCTGAGCCAGCCCGACCAGCGAGTGCCAGCCCGGGGCAGGGAGGGCGGGCAGCCCCAGGGTGGGGGGCTCACCCCAAAGCCCTGGGGCAGGGGGGATCCACACCCCCCTTACCCAGGCCCAGACCTGCCCAGGTGGTCCAGGTGCCCCCACCCCGCCGTGATAAGCGAGAAGTGGGTGTGGGGGGCACAGCTGGTTTTGGGGGGCACTGGGAGGGGCAGGGGGGGCTGTACCCCCATGTCTGAGCGAGACGCCCCGACGGGAGCCCCACGTAAAAAACTGTCACAGAATAAATAGAGGCACCGGGGCGGGGGGGAGGAAGGGGGGCACTAATGGGGGCTCCCCAAATCCAGCCCCACTCCAGCGATGGCCGAGTCCTCCGTGCTCCGGGTACCCGCGTTGTGTCTGGCCCGGGGGGCCTGGGGGGCTGTCCCGGCCCCTGTCCGTCCGTCTGTCCGTCCTGCCCCTCCCCAGCTCCAGGGGGCTCAGTTGATGTCGTCATAGATGCTGGGGGTGTGGGGGGCGGGGGGCTTGGGCTTCTTCTTCTTGCTGGAACCGAGTCCTGGGGCGCCGCTCACCAGCCCCAGGTGGGGCTTCTTCTTCTTGGTCTTGCGGGACTCAGAGTTGTTTGTACCTGGGGAGGGCAGGAACAGAAGAAATGGGGGTGTCAGGGAGGAGATGGGCCCCAAAACAGAGTGGATCCATCCCCAGGAAAACGCACCCCAGGATGTTCCTCTCCCTCCCAGGTGGGTGACAAGATGTTCCAGGTGCTCCAGGCTTTGGAGCCACGGTCTGTTCATCCCCTTTTGCACTGGGGAGATGCCAGAACAGCCAGTTTTGTTCCCGCAGAGGGGTCTGCACCCCAGGATTTGCCCCACGGAGGGGTCTGTGCCCCAGGATTTGCCCCCCAGCCCCCAAACACTCACTGGCTTTGGAGGAGGCCGAGTCGGAGGGGGAGATGTCGGAGGAGCCGTCCCACTGCAGGCGGCTCATGAGGGCCTGGCTCTCGGCCACCTCGAAGCTGTCGTTCTCCACGCCACCCTCAGCCTCGGGCAGGGACCTGGGCACAGGTGTTAACAGGGGACAGCGGGGACAGAGCCCCCACAATGCCAGGGGGATGCCCAGGGGCCCGGCCCAGCGCCCCACAGCCCACTGGCCTGCACATCCCAACCCCAGCCCCCAGCTCCTGTCCCCTCCAGGCCTCCCCAGGGGTGTCCCTGTCCCCAGCCCCCCCTGAGCACCCCGTGCAGCGCCCCCAGCCCCTGTTCCCACGGGACAGTGACCCCGGGACCTCGGGGACCCCGAGTCTGTGCCCACTTACGCGGAGGGCCCGAGGAGGTAAACCCGGACCGCTCTGCGCTGCTCATCCGTGTGCTGGGGACACCGCAGGGACCTGGGGACGACACACGGCACTCAGACAGGTGTTCCCCCCTCCCACGGGGATCCAGGCATGTAGGGGACCCCCAGGAAGCCCCCCCAGAGCGAGCAGGGCCAGCCCAGGCCGCTCTCACCTGGTGCACATCTTCTTGGTGTGCTCGGAGATGACCCCGCATTGCTGGGGAGGGAAGGGACAGGTGAGCGACCCCTGGGCTGTGCTGCACCACCACAGCCCTGGGGACCCCCCAACCTCCCAGTGCTGTCCCGTCCCCCCAGACACAGCAGCTGCTGCCCCAGGCCACCATGTCCCCCCGGGCCAGGACTTGCTCCACATCCCTATTTCCAGCCCGGAAAGCAGCCTCCAGTGGGATGGAGCCGAGCTGGGAGAGATCCCAGTGGTCCCATCCCCTGTGGTGCCCCCCATCCAGCTGAGAGGGGGCCCTGCTGACCCCCAGCCCTCACCGTGGTGAGCAGCATCCGCAGCTCCTCGGGGCCCAGCGTCTCGTAGTTGATTCCTGCCGAGTTGCTGTACTGGGGGGGCAGAGAGCGGGGTCAGGGCTGTGGGGGAGCTGGGGGGACCCTTCCAGGGGGCTGATGGAACCCCCTGGGGGGGCCAAGGAGGGACTGGGAGCCATCTCCCCCTGCCCCAGGCTCACCTTGAAAGGATCGGGGTTCCCACCGATCTCGCCTGGGAGAGAGGAGGATGAGGAGGGGTGAGGGGGGTCCCACCCATGTCCTGGCCCTGCCAAGGACCCCCAGTGCCCCCTCCCACTGCCACCAGCCCCAGCCAGGTAGAGCCCTGCCTCCCCATAAGCCCCACCCATTGCAGCTGCCCCACCCACCTCAAATACCCCACCCCACTTCATGCCCCACCCATCCAAGCCCCACCCTACCACCATGCTCCACCCCTATACAGTACAAACCCCTCCCCAATACATACACCCCGCCCCAATGGTGTAAGCCCCCAAATTTTAGCCCCATCCCTATGTCTAAGCCCCGCCCCCTCACCATTTTTGTGTTTCAGGGACTTGGACCTGCGGGGCGAGTTGGGGTTCTGCAACGAGAGGGGGTGTTGGGGGTGTCCTGTGTCCCCCCAGTTCCCCTCACACTCCCCACACCCCCTCACCCTCACCTTATCCGATTTCCTCTTCTTTGCTGTGGGGAGAGACACAGAAGGAACAGATTTGACCTTTTCCAGTGGGTTCAGCCCCAAGGCCACAGCCGCCACCTCCCCAGGGCCGGGGCCACCACACGCGGCTGCTCTCCCCCCACACACCCACCCTGGTGGGGTTTAGGGGCCACGGGGCAGGCAGGACGTGTCCCCCAGCCCTCAGGGGACCAGGGACCTCTCCCCACCTTTCTTCTCGGAGCCGTAGGACCAGTCATTGTCGTTGATGTCGTCGTTGTCCTCCTGGTCACTCTCCGATTTGTTCAGGTTGTTGCTGCTGGCGATCCTGGGCCGGGAGCAGAGGGAGGTCACGGCTGGGATCTGCGCCACGTCCTCCATGGATCCGTCCTGTGCCCTCCCACCCTCTCCAGCACCCAGGGATCCAGACAGGAGTCCCCAGCAGCCACCAAAGGCGGGGTGGGGCAGAGGACCCAGGATTCTCAGCTTATTTTCCTGGGAGCAATGAACTGGCAGGGAGAGGAGCAAGAGGAGCTCCAGGGCTGGGGGCCTGGGGCAAAGCTGGACACCCCCACGATGAAAAGCAAGGACTGTGGAGACCCGGATGCTGAACTCCCAGGCTCATCCGTGAATCCACAGCACCCCACGGAGAAGAGCCCTAGCCTCAGCGCCCGTCGCGCCTCGGTTTCCCCACGGAGAGCCCCCGGCCCTTGCGGTGCCCACCTGCGGTTGGCGATGCGGCTGCTGTTGCGGCCCATGCCCAGGCACTTCTCCAGGTGGGGGGCGAAGCGGGAGGCGGCGATGCTGCGGCTGCAGTTGGGGCACACGCACTCCTTGTTCTTCCACTGGTTGTACACCTGCCCGAAGATGTCCACGCCCGGCTGGTCCACGATCTCTGCGGGGGCACACGGTCAGGCCCCGCCCGCGACCCCTGCTCTGCTCTGGGGGGATGGTCCTTGGGGCTGACAGACCCTCCCCACAGCCTTAACGTGGCTCTGGGGGGGCTAAAACCAGTGGCAGTGCTGCCAGGGGGTCTCTGCTCCCTTCCCTCCGCACCCCAGCTGTGTCCCTCCAGGGCCCAGCACTGTGTTTTGGGGTTCAGTTCACCCCACATTTCGGCTGTGTCCCTCCAGGGCCCTGCACGGTGTTTTCATGCTCAGTGTACCCCACATTTACCCCTCTGGGACAGTCTGGTCACTGCCAGGGGGACATTTGGGTGCTTAAGCCCCCTCAGCACCCCTCAAATCCAAATCTCTGCGTGCAGGGACCTCTGATCCCCCCCACGGCCTCTCCGGGGGCACCGGGGCAGGGCCTGGCTGTGTCCTTGTCACCAGCATCACCCCGGCCCTGGGGGCTTTGGGGGGCTCACCAAAGTCCTTCATGCTGTCGGGGTCCGTGTCATCCAGGAAGAAGTACCCACACTTGACTGCCCGGTGCACCTCGAAGCAGAGCCCCAGGCAGGCATCCTCCACCAGCTCCGTGTAGATCTCGTGTGCGATGGCCTGGGGGCCCAGCGGGGGCTGTTAGGGACTGGGGGGACACACAGGGACACCCCAGGGGACAGACGGACCCCCGGGGGGGGCGGCTCACCTCCAGTTTGCTGTTATCCAGGCCAGACAAAGACATATCCTCCATTTTCATTTGCAGCTGCTCGCGGAGAAGTCACGCCGAACGCTCATAGCACGGGAGACGGGGAGCTGGGGGGGCCCGGGGGGGCACGCTGGCACCTCAACCCTGCCAGCAGAGCTCCCCACCCCCCTCCCAGCCAAAATCCCACTGCACATCCTGGGATGTCCCCAAGATGTGCTCTGGGGGGTTCCCAAGAGGAAGAGTCCTTGGGTTAAACCCTCCAGGAGTGAAGTGAGGGAGGGACTCAGGGGTCTCTCAGCTGGGTGTGGCCCTCCCCAGACTGGCATGGACCCCCCCAGGTTAGTGGGGGACCCTGGCTGCCACGGGGGGGACATCCCCTGTGTCCCACTGTGTCCATCCCGTTGTCCCCTGACCCCTGGAGCCAGCCAGGGTCGTGGAGACGCCTGGGACGTGCCCGGCCTTACCAATGCATCAGAAGCCTCCCCAGGACCCCCCCTCAGCCCCCCACCATGTCTCTGGACTGCAGGTGGGCACAGGGGACTCGGGGTGCCCCCCAAACTGTCCCCCTCCCAGAGGGGGTGGGTTTTGCTGCATCACCCTCCCTTGCAGCAGGTGGAGGGGGGACAGTGCAAGGAGGGGAGCACCGTGTGCCCCCTGCCCCAAAAGGGGGCCTGGACCCCCCCCCAATAGGAGTCTAAAGACCCCAAACTCATGGCCAGACACCCCCAGCACCACCAACAGTGCTGGCCAGTGGCACCCCCGATTATGATGGAGGGGGAGCTCTGACCAACCACTGGGGTAGGGGGGACACAAGGTGGGGTCCCCATTTCACCCCCCACACCCCAATCCCGCTGAGACAAGAATTTCTTCCTTCCACAGTGGAAAGAGGAAACAGAGACTGAAATTGGCTCAGACCCCAGAACCCCTCCGGGCTGAGGCAGAAAAGGGAGGGGGAGAACTGAGGGCTCAGGGGGTCTCACATAAGGGCTGGGGGGGCCCAGGGAGCGTTGCAAGGACTCTCAGGATCAGGGCAGGGGGTAGGAAAGGGAGGATCTCAGGGCATGGGGGTTCAGGGGAGGTCCTGGGAGCTCTCAGGACAGGAGGAAAGAGGAAAAAAGCAGGAAAGGAGGGCTCAGGGGGGTCTCCCGCAGGTCTAGGGGGGAAGACAGAACAGGAAAAGGGGAGGAAAAGGAGGGTCTCAGGGCCTGGGGGCTCTCACATAGGAATGAGGGGCTCAGTGAGGGTTGCAGGGACTCTCAGGAAGCGAGGGGGCGGCAGGAAAGAGGGGCGAACGGGATCTCAGGGCCTGGGGTCCCCAACACGTCTGGTGGGGCCCAGAGAGGGCCCCGGGGCTCTCAGGATTGCGGGGAACAGGTAGAGAGCGAGGCGGGGTGAAGGGGGGGGTTCAGGACCTGGGGATCCCGGGGAAGGTCCCGGGGCCTCTCAGGATGAAGGGGGGGCACAGGCGGGGCGGTCCCCGGGAGGGTCCCGGGGATGATCCCGGGTGGATCGCAGGGTCCCCGAGCGCCGGGGGAGGTTGGGGTCCCGGGACGGCCCGGGGCGGGGTCAGCGGGCCCCTCTCCGGTGCGGCGGGGCCCCACGACCGGGCAGGGCCCCAGAGGGCGGGAGCTCCGGGCCGGGAGGGGCGGGTCGGGCGGTCACTCACCGGCGCGGAGGGTCCGCCGGGGCC
>WBMZ01018780.1:0-11144 GCA_013400975.1 Atrichornis clamosus | reverse complement strand
GGGCAGTGGGGCTGTGCTGGGGGGCCCGGGGGGCTTCAGTCCCGTCCTTCCCCATTCCCCCGCGGTGCAGGGCGGGGTCTCGCAGCGCCTCGCCCCCGCGCAGCCGTGCGGGCGCTCGGCAGATCGATCGCCGTCACGATCCCGTCACGGCTGCCTGGCCCGTGTCCGGCCCCTCCGGGCCCCCCGCCGGCCCCCGCCCCACATTATGAGCCGTAATAAAGTCATCGGCCCTTTGATTGCCGGCGGGGGGGCAACCTCGCAGCCCCCGCGCGGCCCTAATTAGCCCGGGACAATATTCCGCCATCTGGATCCGCGTGCGGCAGCCACGGGCACAGCTGCGGGCGCGGGGTTCCCGGGAGCGGGGATGGCGGGAGTCCCGGGGCTCGGGGTGTCCCCGGGGTGGGGCTGGGACCCACGGCTGCGGCCTCCGGTCCTGCGGGAGGAACAGGTGCCGGATCCCAGCGATCGCGGTGATCCCGGAAACGCGGCTCCGGAGGGGCGCTGGCTGCGGCACAGGGCTCAAAGCCGGGGTGACGGGCACCGTCGGAGGGGTGGCCCCCGGTCCTGATGCCGCCCCGTCGCCCCGGCACGGTGGTGCCAGTGCCTGGCTGTGCCGGGTGGCTGTCGGTGCTAACCCCCCTCCCTCGCCCCCCGAGCCTGGCATCCCATCCTGGAGTGGGCAGTGGCTTGGGATCCACCGGCTTCGGGTGGATGTGGCATCGGGTGCCCCGTGCCCACCCCGAGGGGAACGCACCGTGGCCCATCCTTTATCCCCGGCCTCGTACCGAGGCTGAGTCTGCATTTGGATCCCTGCACCGGGACCCCGCGCCGCCACCGCGGCTGCCGGGGGATCCGGTTACGGCCCGGCCCGGCCCAGCTGTCGGCCATCGCTCACCGGGCGGGGGGCGGCCGGGCTCCCCCGCCCAAACCCCCCACAAGAACGTAGGGAAACGCGGGGGTAGCAGGATGGGGGCTGCGGGGCCATCTGGGCATGGGGACCCAGGGATAAGAGTCCCAAACGGGGCTGGAGAGGTAGGAGTGCAGGATTAGGGTCCCAACTGGAGAGGAAGGGGCAGGTGTGTGGAATGGGGGTCCAAAATGGGGCTGAGGGAGCAGGATGGGGGTCTCAGTGGGGCTAGAGGGCTTGTGGTGCGGGATGAGGATTCCAAGTAGGGACAGGGGTTGGGGTGCAGGATGGGTGTTCCAAACAGGGCTGGAGGGGTGGGGGAGCTGGATGGGGTCCTGAACGGGGCAGTAGGAATTGCGGTGAAAGACTGGTGTCCCAACTGACGCTGGAAGGGTGAGGACGCAGGACGGGGGTTCCAAATGGGATTGAAGGGATGGGGGTCCCAACTGGGATCAGGAGGATGGGGGTGAGAGATTGGGATCCTAAAAGGGGATGCAGGGATGGAGGTGTGGGACGGGGATTCCCAACTGGTGCCGGAGGGCTGGGGGTGTGTTATGGGGGTGCCAACCAGGGCTGGAGGAGTAGGGGTGCAGAATGGGGATCCCAAACAGGGCTGGACGTCTGGTGGTGCAGGATGGAGGTCTAAACCGGGGCTGCCTGTGGGGGAGTGGGCGGGTGGGTAGGTGAATGGATGGACGGATGGATGCCGGGGCTGGTGAGGCGGGGGCTGCCCCTGTGTCTGTCAGCAGCAGCTCTGGCAACCAGTTACAGACGGCAGAGCAGGAAGCCCTCCGGAGCCCCCCACGCCCCCCCAGCCCTGCACCCCCTCCCTTATCAGCGCCAGCCCCGGAGGAGCCTAATTCAAACCAACTGTGGGGCTGACGTTGGTAAATGAGCCCCCCGCCCACGGCCTGGCCCCAGCGCCCACGGGGGCTGTCCCGGAGCGGGCGGGGAGAGGAGACTTGGGGGATCCAGCGGGGCAGGGGCAGGTGCTGGGGGGATGTTCCCATACCCCCGAGCTGCGGTCACGCTGAAGGCACTTTGATGTGCCCCCGCCCCGTCATGCTCCGAGGGGGCTAATGGCCCCCGGCTCCAGTCTGGCAGAGGGGGAAACCTGAGCCCCCCCGTCCCCCTGTCCTTAACCTGGGGGGCGGCGGGGGGTCCCCAGCTCTGCCCGGGAGGATCTGGGCATGGCATGGACCCACGTGACCAGGGAGACAGGACCCCCAGTGCTCCCACTGGGGATGGTGGTGTACCCAGCCTGGAGGGTCCCAGGGCCTGGATGGATGGTGAGAGACGAAGGGCACCCATCCATGGTGTCGCAGGGATGTGCCAGGGGACTGCAGGTGCTCTAATGGAGGGGCTCAGCAGGAGCGACCCCTCAGAGACTCCTCAAGCCGCCCAGACCTCCCAGCCCTGCAGCTTGTCTGCCAGCTGGGGGGCAATGGGGGCATAGCACAGCCCGGGCAGGGCACAGCATCACGCCTCACTCCTATGCCAGTGTCCCCAAGCACTGCTTCCTCCTACCCCACACCCCCCACCCCTGCCCCTCACTGGGGCTCATCCCTGGCCCCCTTCAAGAGCTCCACATAACCCACCAGCCCCATGGGCGCTCACTCCAGGGGTCCCGCTCACCCCCAGCCCCTGCCCTGACTCGGGGGTGGATACGGGCCCTGGACGCTGGGCTGCTGAGCCCCCCGGCTGTGCAGAGCTCCCCCAGCTGCACCGTCCCCGCCATGCTCCGGCGGCACCGGCTCCGTGCAGCCCTGACAGAGACAGATGAGTCACCGGCGCCTTCACACCCCATTTCGGATGAGGGGCCATGCCCGGGGTCCTGGCACGTGGTGGGCACTGGGATGGTGGGATGGGCTGGGTGGGCACCGTGGGGACACGTGTGATGCAGCATCACCCTGACCTCCCCCCACCCCAGAGCACCCACTGGGTCCATGGCAGCACACGGCCATCCCTGCAGTGCCCATCCCACCCGTCCCACTCCATGCCTCGCGGCACGTGGCACAGGCACACGGCTGTCATGACGGGAATGATCCGTCGCGCCAGCACGGGGACGTTCCCTATAACGAGACGCCGGGATGAGGCTGATGAGAAAATCCAAACGCAATTTAATTCCTGTCACCGCCTGAGCGGTTCCAAATGACGCCGGGGGGTTCTGACAGGCCCACGCTGGGCCCCCCAGCCCCCCTAGCCTCCACCACACTGTGCCCTCCTCACCTCCTCTGGCCCCTCCGGTCCCTTGCTTCCTGCCCGCTTCCTGCGGATGTGGGCACCGGCGCTGGCACCGGGATGCCCGGCGGCATGGGAAGTGGGGCAGGGGGGGCACCTTCCTGTGGACAGAGGGTCACGGCAGGGCCTGAGAAAGTGCCACCCCCGGGACCCCAACACCCGCTGCAGCCACCTGGGGTACCCCCGGGATTGCTCGGAGCAGCCCGGGCTGGTAGTGGGAGCAGCCATGGCACCCTGCCATGGCACCCAGCCCTGCCGCCAGCATCCCCAGACTGCCTGGATCCCTGGACACCCAGACCCAGCTGCTGGGTGGTGACTGGCCAGCTGTTCCCTGTGAAGGGGGCACTGGGCACTGCCAGCCCCTCTTGGCATGGATGTGAGGGACGGCGGGGCCGTGGGAGTAGGGCCGAGAGCACCCCCTCACCTCTCCCGGTTTATTTTGGCCGCCGGAGTTTCCTCCAACCCTTTGTCTGGTAGCTGCAGCCCCCCCGTGCCCCCCAACTTCCTTCTTGTCAGCACAGGCGGGGGGGATGAGCTGTGGGACCACCGCCCTGGCGCGCCCCACCGGGATCGGCGGGATGGGAATGCACGGAGGAGGCTCAATGCCTGCGGCACTGCCCACCTGCACATGGACATGGGATGGGACATGGGCTGTGGTGTGGGATGGACATGGAATGCACATGGGATGCACATGGATGGTGCATGACATGTGCCATGGAGTGCGCGGGGGATGCACACAATGGGGTGCAAGTGGGCACAGAGTGGAGGTGTGGATGCTCTTGAGGGTTGCCAGCCGGGTCCCTGGGGCCAGGTTGGCACAAGCGCTGTGGTTTGGGTGCTGGTGCTCCAGAGTGGCTGCTGGTGCCATGGTATGGGTGTCACGGCATGGGTGACGTGGTGCCGGCGCCACAATGTGGGTTCTAGTGCCCCGACGTGGACCCCAGTGCCATGGTGTGGGTTCTGGTTATCATGATGTGGGTCCTGGTGCCACAATGTGGGTATCAATACCATGGTGTGGGTGCCGGTGCCACCACGGGGGTCCCAATGCCCCATGCGTCCCGGTGCAGCGGCGCTTGCCATCCCGCCGTTGTTCCACCCTTTGAAGTCGGTGTTTCCTGGCGGGTTTGTCCCAGCCCGTCTGCACTGGTGCTTCCCAGCGACAAATCACCCAGTGCGGAGGCTCGACAGCCAAGTGCCCACAGCCACGGTCCAACGAGGGACTCCCTCCAAGCCCACTTTCACCTGGGACCTGCCACGGCAGGGCAAGGACCCACCAGAGTCCCAGAGTACTGCCGGGATGGACATCAGCAGTGGTCCCTTGCCCACAGACCCCCACCCCCACTGACTCCTCACGGTAAAACTGCCGGGTTTTCCCGGGGTTAGGATTTGGGGTAAACCACGGCAAGATTGGAAGTGCCCACGACAGCCTGGCTGATGTGCCAGGGCTCAGGACAGTCCCCCCCGCCCCATCTGGCTGCCCCCCAGTGCCCCGAGGCTTCCGTCCGGGCCCAGCGCTGACGGCGCGGCCGTTCCCTCCGCTATTCCCAGCATTTCCTGGGGTTTATTGTCTTCCCCTCCCTGTCCCACCTTCCTCGCAGGAAACCCTTCGTCCCATGGGGCCAGCGGCTCCATTACCAGCAGGACGGCGCTCCCGGCCCCCTCTCCATGGGCAGGGATGCAGCCGGTGCCCTGGGAGCTGCTCAACCCCCCAAACCCAGGTCACACCCGGGTTCGGGGGTCCCGGCTGCACCATGCAGGTCTGAATCCCTGCCGCAGCCGTGCCAGCGTCAATGCCGGGGTCCCGTGGCAGAACAGAGGCTGAGGACTGTCCCCAGAGCCCCTTCCAGCCAGGGGGACTTGTTCTGCCACGGCGGTCGCCCACCGGTCCCCTGATCCCTAAATCAATTGGGTGGGTTATTGCAACGCCGCGTCTCCGTCTGCCGGATAATTGCGTGTGATCATGGCAGGGAGGGGACATGCCACCATCATTCCGTGGCTTTACCGGCAGCACTGGGCACCCGCCGCAGGACAGGGGCTGGGGAGGCGGGGGAGGAGCTGGCACGACAAGTGGATGCTCCTGAAGGGGTGAACTGGGGCTCGCTCTCTCCCCATCCCCATCTCATCCCACTTCCAACCCCATCCCTGTACCCATCCCATCTCCACTGCATTCCCATCCCCATCGCATCCCCATCTCCATACCGTCCCACCCTTAGCCCCATCCGTCCCCCCACTCTTCCTACACCCCTGGACCCCCACACCCCTCGGGGCCTCGGGCGGCAAATTCCAAAGGGCACCCGGGAAGATTAATGGCGGGGCCGGGGCCGGGGCTGGGGCTGGGCCGGCCGGTAACCGGATCGCCCCGCGGGAGCAGGAATGCGCCGCTGACCCCGCCGTGCCCGCCTCACTGCGAGGGTCCCGCCACGCGGGGTCACCACGGGCTCAGGCACCACGAGCACCGCGTAGCCCCTGCCCCAGCCAGGGATACCCTTCTGTCCCCAAACCTGGCAGGACTTCGTCCCCTAATCCCCAAACCCATAGACGCGTCCCTGGGGTCCAGGGACAGGCAGGGGCCCGGTATCCCCATGGTGGGGGTGATACAGTCACCAGGGTTCCCGTTCCTATGTGCAATCTCCCTCCCCACATCCAGAGGATGCCACGTGTCATCTTCTCTCTCTACACCAAGAGGGGCACCAGGAGCTCCATCTCCCTCTCCTCGCCGCAGCCTTAGGGGAGCAGAGACCCCCGCTGCCCCCAGGGAATGGAGACACCCAGTGTAGTCCTGCCGTGCCACACCATGTGGACCGTGCCATGGGGGATGTGGCGTGGAGGCCGTGGAGGGCTGTGCTGTGTGCTGGTGGCCGTGGGGGCCGTGGGGACTGCGGGGGCCGTGGGGGCTGCAGGCGGCCGGCGCGGAGCAGCTGTCGGGTCTAGAGTTACGGTGGCGGCTGGGGGCGGGGAGCGAGGCGCGGAGAGGGACGGGGTCCCCATGGTGAAGTCCCTGCTTGGGGTCCCCCCGCTGTCCCACCCCGAGGGTCCCTCGGGGCGCGGGGCCGGACCCCGCCAGGCGGGGAGGATGCAGGACAGACCGAGGCTAAGAATAGCTCTGGGGTGGGAGGAGGAGGAAGGATGGGGCTTCCTCTGCGACGCCTCTTCTTCCTCCTACCCAGCTCTGCTAGGCAGCACGTGTGACACGAGGACACTCCGAGTGCCACCTGCCCCCACGCTGTCCCGCATACTCAGTCCCCGTGTGACAGCCCGAGCCGGCTGCACTCGGCAATGTCCCCTGGAGCGCCCACCGCGCCCTCTACCCGTTTCAGTGCCACCCCCACCATTCCCTGCCACTGTCACCCCCCGCTGCTGTCAGCCCCCATCACCACTGTCACCCCCCGCCGCTGTCATCCCCCGCCGCCGCCGCGTTTCGTTGCACTTCACTTTTTAATTAACCTCGGGGCGCTGCCTCGCCGGGGTTAATGGCAGCGGTGACCCGCGCGGCCATCGATCCCCCGAGCCCGGTGCCGTGCTCGCAGCGACGGACGGGCCCCCTCGGGGTCCTGCGGGATGACGGGGGCGTGTGTCCCCCCCAGTCCGACGCATGGTAGAGCCCAGTGGGACCCCCGGGGTGCCCCCACGCTTCTGCCACCACTCTGGCGGCGAGGGGCTGTGGGTGTACATTGCTTCAGATGTCCCCAGCAGGTTTTCGGGTGGTCCCATAGTGGGCACCCAACTGGTGCCACATCCCCCTACCCTTGGGCCACTGGGATCTCCCTCCCGGCCATTCAGTGGCCCCGTGGCCATTCCAAAGGCAGGGTCCCGTCCCCCCGCTGCCGCCCCACCCCCTCCCCGCTCAGGTGCCCCTGTCACCCCTCCGCGCTTTAATCCTGGGGTCGTTCATCTTGGGCGGGGGCCGGGCTGTCAACGCCCAGACGGGCCATTTCCGAGCCGAGTCCCCCGCGCTCAGCCCTAATTGAATCCTCATGGCCCCGCCGTCGCCTCGGCCCCGCCACGGCACCCGCCACCGTCCCGCTGCCCACAGCGGGTCGCCCAGGGGTCCCGGTACCATGGGGAGGCTGGGAGTGCCCCACCCCAGGCACCCTCCAGACCGCACCCGGGCCCCCCCACCCTCTCCAGCCGCCCCATCCCGGTTGTTGCCCCTCCCGCAGCCTCCCGGCACAGACCCCCGTTCGGTGGGGAGCGAGCACGCGGCCCCACACCGCGGCTCTGCCCCACGGCGGGATCGGGGACCCACGCCCAGCACCCCACCTTGCCCCCGTCCCCCCACAGCCGCAGATCAACTCGGGAGGGACCCCGACCCCATGGGCGTCCCAGCGGATCCCTCTCCTGGGACAAGGGACGGGGAGTCCCCTGCACCCCGGCCGTGCCGTGCGGGGGTCAGGAGGCGTGGGCGAGCGATGGCCCGGCGGGGGGGCAGCGGCGTTTGCTCCAGCCGGAGCCTTTGAAATGCAACTCCCGCCCCCGGCCCATTTGGCTGGAGTTTGGCCCAGGCACAAATGGAGGCCCTGGAGCGAGGAGGGGGTGCCGGGAGTGGGGGCGGCAGCTGGGACCGGGGCTGGCGAGAACCTCTGACCCCGGCTGGTTCCTGGCACTGGCACACATGGCTCCACGTATGTGTGTGTGCGTTGTGTGTGTGTGTGCCTGCACACGCGTGTGGCGTCCCTGTGTGTGAGCCCGTGTGTCCGTGAGCCTTCCGTGCACACCTGCACACGGCTGCACACATCTGCACACACCGGCACATGCCTCTGCACACCTGCACACACCTGCGCACAGCTGTATCTGCACACACAGCCTGCTGGGCTGGCTGTGCCCACATAGACACACGAATGTGGGAGCAGCCGAGGCATGTGCAGGACCCAATTTGTCCTCAGCCCTGGGCTGTCCTGCACGTCCCCATCCCCGTCCCCATCCCCATCACCATCCCCATCCCCATCACCATCCCCACCCCCAGCCCCACCCCCATCCCTATCCTCACCCCATCTCATTCCCATTCCCTCCCCATTCCCATACCACCCCGTTCCCCCGCGCTCCCCCCGTGTCATGGTTGTGTTCAGTTCCCTCCAGAGTGCGGGGGGCGATGCCGCTCGTGTTAATGAATCGATGATTTGCCAACAGCCCCAGGGGGGATCGCTGTCTCCCCTGGCTCCTCCGACTCCCGACACATCCATCCCCATTCACCGGAGCCAGGTGTAATCCCATTATTCCCGGCTCCACTGAGGTCCCAGCCCACCACAGGGTCAGGATTTATTGCCAGTAATTGCTGGGGTCCCGTCCCCCGGCGCGGGGGGGCTCCCGGCACCCCCCCGGCACTGCCGCCGCTCCTTACACTTTAATTCCGCACCGAGCTGTTCCCTTATTAAAGGAAAATTCATTTGCCAGCGATTTCCATGTGCCGGGGCCGCGCGGGGCCGCGGCCCTAATTGCGTTACGCAGCGCTGCGGCGCAATATTGGGATAGAGCCGATAAATAATGGATCAGGGCGGCGCGGGGTGGGGGAGGCGCGTTACGGGGGCACCGCACCCCTAATCGCGTTACTCCCGGCTCTGTGCCGGCACCCCAGCACCCTGCTCCTGACACCCCACTCCCAGAATCCTGGCACTGCACCCCTGGCACTCCGGCACCCTGTTCCTGGCACTCCGCTCCCAGCAGCTTGCGTGCCTGTGCATTCCTGGGGGCTCCCCATGAGCTGGGGTACCCAGAGGTGCCGGCTCGGAGCCACGGGAGCCCCCGAGACGGGGAATGCTGGGTGGGGGGACACGGCATTCCCATCCACAGCATGAGCACCCCCTCAGTGCCCCTCACACGTGGATCATGCCCTCGTGCACACACCTGTGAACACACACACACACACGTACACGCACGTGTGACCCGGTGTTGCTCATGGCGGGTGCAGCTCCTGGGCACGGGGCACGAGGGGCTGGGAGGTGGCTGGGAGCCAAGATCCCAGACCTCCAGTGACCCTCAGAAACCCCAGGGACACCCGAGGATGGCAGAATGGGACTGAGGTAGAGGCTGTCAGTGCCACACGGGGTGCAGTACCCTGGGGTGCCCTCAGCCCCATGCCAAGGACGTGCCCATCACCGTCCCTTCTGGCCACGGGCACCCGGCCAGCGCCGGGCACTCACCCGGCTCCGCAGGAAGTTCCCGTGTTCCTGCAAAACCCCCGAGGGCTCGTTTGGTTCCCACCCTGTGGCCTGGTTTGGGGTGAAAAGGGTTTCCCATCCTGTGTTCCCGGCAGCTGGAGCCGGCACTTCCCACACGGGGGGGTAGCCGGGAGGGGTCGGGCAGTGTGCGGGGGGGCTCAGCCCACCCTGGCAGTGCCTCACCGGCCGCCTCAGGGGGCACGAGTGGGGGCTCAAGGAGGGAAGGAGGTGCCGGCACCATGATCTTGGGAGCATCCCTGGGCACAGGGATTCACCCCAACTGCTGTGGAGCCATGGGTGGAGGTAATGGGAGGGTGGTGAGTGGGGGGCAACGGGATGGGGGTGACATCCCATCCATCAGGGTGAGCACCACTGCTGGAGATCTGACGGGTTACTGCAGATTCCTATGTCCCAGCCCGACTGAAGCACTCCCACATTCCCAGCCCAGGACCTGGCCGCCGAGATCCCGCTGGCTCTGGAGGAGCTGGAGCGTTCCAGCAGGATTTGTTCAGCGGGTGGGCGGCTGCAATTCCCAATCGGCACAAGAACATGGAATCACCCTGAGAAGCGATTTCCCAGTGTATGTCCCAGAGCGTTAAACCAGGACTGAGACCAGGTCCTCCCCATGGGGCTGAGATCCCCGGGAAAGGTTGGGACTCTTGGGAAGGACTGCGACCCCCATTCCCTGCCCACCGGGCGCCCGGGGCCTTGTGGCCAGCATGGTGGCCTCATGCCAGCAGTGCTGCTGGAGGGGACTGGTCTCACAGGGGTCCAGCCAAACTGAGCAGAACCGGCAGCCCCCCTTGGGAGCTGGGAGTGGGGGTCACAGCTCATCTGCATCCCGGGACGGGCTCCATCCCCCAGTGAGAGCCGGCGGCACGTGCGGCCACAGCAGCTCCGCCATCTCCCCGCGCCCTGCGGAGAGGACAAAAGCCGCATGCGAGGAATCCGTGCAAACGCCGCTGTGCCCGGCACGCCGCCGTCCGAGGGGCCCCGTGTCCCTCTCCCAAACCGAGTCCCCTCCCCACCCCCCCGCCGGCCTTTAATTGCTCCGGCTGCTGGGAAATTTCAAGGTTGAATTTGTCAAACTCCGATTTCCAGCGGGGAGATCGCGTTCTGCCTTTGTCAGCAAGATTGGAAAATTCCCCCCCCTCCCGCCCCCTCCCCACTTCCATAATCCTGGCATCGGCGCTGCCGGATCCCCCTGCACCTGCTCCCCCAACCCGGCTCCGTGTGCTCCCATCGACGCCCCCCTACTTCGTCCGCAGGTTCATTACCGCCGTGACCCCCATGACCTCGCCATGTCCCCGATCCCAGCAACAGATCCATGGGGACACCCGACGGGATTGGGGCTGGGGACTGCCGAATCACCTCTCCAGAGGGACAATTTGGCATCCCCCAGCCCCAATCCCGCCGGACAATCCGGACGCAGCGTCGCCAGCCGGGCCTCACCTGCGTGTGCGGCATCCCGGGATTTTTACGAGCGGCCGAAATCCCGGAGCTATTTGTACCGGGAAAGGGCAGCGGGAATGTGGGGAGGGGGGGGATTTATGGCTCTGAAACCCAAAACCCACCCAAAAGGGCTTAATCACTCCCAGCCGCGGCCCCGGTGCTTTTATGGGGCATTTTAGAGCAAAAGAGCCAATAAATTTTTGGGTGAGGGTAAGAGCCGCTGTGAGGATGAGGAGGGAGCAGGGGAGGAGGGGGGACCCACCAGGGTGGGTTAAAATGGGGGAGACAACAGGGGGGAGGCGCGGGGCTGCGCCCCGGTAGTGGCGAAGAGGGGTCGGTCCCCCCCCCTCGACAGGGGGGGCGTCGGTGGCTCCTCCTCCTCCTCCTCC
>WBMZ01018777.1:0-16132 GCA_013400975.1 Atrichornis clamosus | reverse complement strand
CGGGCCGGGCCCCGCCGCTTCCCGCGCCGGGCCGGCCCTCGGCGGGACACGGAGCACGGGGCGGGCGGGGCGAGCGCGGCGGGACGGGCGGCTCCCCCAGCGGAGGATTTGGTACAAAGCGCGTTGGCATGCGTAGTACTGAGGCTTGTGTGGCGCCTTCCTTCGCTGCCACGCGGGGATTAAGGAGGCGGCACCTGAAATGTTTGGATTTTAACCAAAAGGTGCAAGTGAGAGGGTTGAAGTGAGCGTGGCACCTGAAGCCGTAGCCCTGTGGCTGTCGATAATGCCATTTCAGTGTATTTCTGGTATTAAAAAAGCTTAGGGATGTGTTGACTGCTGCGTGAGGAGAGTAAGATGACATGAAGCCTTTTGGCAGGTCAATAAGTCCGCGTAAACCAAAATCATTCTGTGTTGGCCCCTGCTGCAGCAACACATACACACTCCCACCTAGTGTGTAGATACTGGTCAGTCTTGTCACCTTTAATACAGGTGAAGTTATGTGCGAGCCTCAAAACTTCAGGCTTGTCTCCTTTAATACAGGTGAGGCTACGACTGGTGGCATCAGGACCTTCCCGCAGCAGAAATGGTGTCGGTGTCCCTGATCCCCAATTTTCCTTGTTCCCACAGCGCCGATGTCTTTGCAGTGCCGACTAATTTCCGCAACACTCAATGATTTTTAAACGGTCTCTTGTGCTGTGTATAAGAAATGGGGTTTTTATAGGACCCTTTCAGAAGCAATGGTTTTTTACAAGCTCTGCTAGAGATTCTATCGCTTGCAGGCACTAGGAAAGCATAAAGACTGATAATTAGATCACTTGGAACAAAATACGCCAGCAACAGCGCCATCCAATTCTCAAAAAATATTAGAACAGAATAAATGCCCTTTGTTTGATGTAAACAGCAATAATTACAATCTGCTCTCCTGTGTGACCTACAGCAGGAGTGTTTTGTCACTTGCAGAAGAGGAAACCATGACCTCAATCCAAATAGCATAATGCAAATATCTTATTCTGGCTAGCTAGTTCTAAGCCAAACAAATTGTCATTGAGGCTGAAAAAGATTATCTTTTATCTTAAGTTTTACCCATATAGTCCCTCTCCTACTGGCTGCCCTTTTGGAATGGGCAGAAGTAAGTAGGATTTTATTTCTTCTCCAGACACGTTTCATTTTGATCACTGGATATGGCAGTTTCAGGTGTGCCTACAGAGGATTTCATGCATAAAATTAGTGAGAAGATCCTTAACATAAGGGACACACTTCTTTATTTTTGAGGCTTTAGTCTGCTGTTTCATGAGAGACATTTTTCATTAAAAGATCAAACTTAATATTAAACTTTTAATTATAGACTCAAGTCATTTAAGCATGTACATACATTTAAGCATGTACATAATTTAGGCATATATGTAAGTTCTGTTGAAGGCATGGGCCACCTGTCATACTATGAGCAGTGTACTCACAAATTACAGTTTTGCTAGGGTGCTGTCATCAGCGTATTTTGCATAGAAAAACACTTGTAGGGAATAGCTAAACCAGAGTGGCACACAGTTATGATATATATTTATACATGATGCTTGTGCTTTGGTTCTTTTTTCATTACATGTCTTTATGCCTGCCTTGGGTTATAATATCAAGAAGGAGATCACGATCCAGGCAATATCCCAAGATTTCTCATAGATGTTCTGAAATTCAAACTGCATGTAAAAAAACCAAAGTGACAGACTATTTTTAAAGGAATAAAGGCACTCAAAAATGAATATTGTCACTGAGTAGAGCTTTCAACACCTACTAAGTGCCTCACATAGCACATACCTACAGACTAGGTGCCTGAGTGCTTAAAAGGTCAAGCTCCAAGTGTTGTCAAGACAGAAATTGATAATCCACTCTTGCAATCTTTCTGCTCACTTCAAGGCTCTCTGGGTAATTAATGTGTTGTTTCTGTGTGAACACAATTCGTAATCAGCATCTCTGAAGTCTACTGTAGTGTGATAAAGCCTCAAAGGGTTTGCTTTTTTCCTGTGGATTTCATTATGTTAAATAATGTGCTGTTAGATGAAGTCTTATCTTCTAAATTTTAAACTAAGAGTTGTTCCTTGTAGCCTATCAGAAATTAATTAAGCTTTTGTAGAATGGCTCTTCCTGGCTGAACAAAGGAATATGTGCTAAAACTAGCAAAGTCTTGTTTGCCTTGAAACAATGGAAAATGACAGGGTTTTTTAACTATTTAGCCTTGATAACTCTTGCTGTTCTATCACAGGACTTTGATGTTTTGCCTAAATCCCCAGCTTGTGGACTCATGCATTTCAAACTTTCATTTGAAAATTAATTTGTAGCCCTTATTACCAACAGTTCTTGGGAAAAGAGGTAAGTCTGCCCTACAGGATAACCAGCCTGTAACAAGAAGCAAAAGGAAAACATTGTTCAAATGTTATTTGTTTAAAATCTTATGTCTTTTGCAATTTTCTGTTTCCTTAAGACTAGTTTCATTGCTCTATCTCAGTACAGCTTGACAGCTGTGACATTTTTAATGAAGAGTCAGCATGTATCTATCTCAGTAGCAAGAGAAAAGGAGAACTGCATTTTTTTATGCATTTCTATATCTTTAAACAGGAGGAATCCTTTTTCTTCAGTGTTAATATCTACCTTGAGAAATCAGCTAAGGAACTAACATCACTTGTAATTGGGGCCTGTCTGATTGAGGGAATATTTGTCTATAAACGAATAAGCAGAGAAACCTCTGTAGATGGTTATGGATCCTGCTGGGGATTTTTAATAACAAAGTAACATATCAGGAAATATTTTAGTGAAAATTTGTCTTCAAAACTCTGATTTTTTTCTTAGCTTGCTGAAACTGCACAGCAGTTTCCTGTCAACCAATCTCTCTCTCCCTCCATTCTTTTTCAATGTCTCAGTTACTACGTAACTGAAAGCCTGGTTTGTTTGTACAATGAAACCTGATTTCCCCAGGTAATTTATTCTAGGAAATGGTGATGTCTGGCACAGCTAGGGAGAGCAAGACTCTGTGTTCTGGCTACAGCAGGTACAAAGGGCATGCGTGGCAGCCTTGTTATTGATTACACATGAAGAAAGCTGTGTTTCTGTGGGCACAAGAGGCTGTAAGACCACCAGGGGACATCTGACCAATAATAAGCGCCAAGTGTTTGCTCTATCCTTCATTGCACTGAGAGATAGGTAAGCAGAGATACTCTGTAGCCAATCTGCAGAAATATTGGGGGTTGTGCTCTTTCTCTGGGACCTCCTGTGCGCAAAAGATCAGTTCTCATCATGGGATTTTATTCCTTTGGCTGAAAAGGATTATTGCCTGGATGAACCTCACTTAAATAACAAGAAAGATGGAGATAGAACAGCTGCTGCTGACAAATGCCTCTGAAGCCCGTGCAGCTCTTCTGTCAGATCTCTGCTGTGCCTTTGCTGTTTAACTGTACAATATCACTGAGCTTCAGAGTGTCTTTCACACACCTCCATATGGGATTGTAAAGTGAAGTCCATAAAGGAGAACAGACCGCGCCTTTCTGAAAACTTCACTTAATTCAAGAAATGTTTCCTTCCCGTAACAATGACCTTTAAATGTTAACTGGCTAAAAAAATAACATTGTCCTTTTTTAAAAAGGGGAAAATGCAATTCCTGGTGTTTGACTGTGTTACAGAATAACAATTTTAGTGCTGTGGGGCCCAATTCTTTTGCATTAAGCTTACAACAGTGCAATGCTTGATTAGAAGGACTTTATTCTTAACTTATGCCAGTATGAAAGAAGGCCTTTAATTTTCCTAAGAGCTACTTCTGTTGTCTGTCTTTTAAAACTCACAGTCATATTAAATTATATATCTGGCATATTCTTCTTAAAATCTGACTGTCATTTATACATATTTATATACATATATACAAAATAAAAAATCACTACATTCTAGCTGCCTTCTTTTGTTTTCACCTTTTAAACTGACTAAGCCAGCTATGCCCTTTGGGGTCTATAAGAATGAATCATTCTTATTATTTTTGCTCTCTTAGACAGTAATTACAGGGTAGTATGCTGTCTCTGGTTTTTAATATTATGGTGCCATTTTAATCCAAGGTGCAACACCATTAACTTCAGCAGAGTTACACTAGCAATGAATTTGTCCCCAGGAGGCTTTTCCAAATGTTCGGTTCTTTCCTCATGATTACCCTGCGGAATGGAGAAGAAGAAGGCAAGACAGAGGACCCTTTGATAGGAGGAATGTGGTTCAAAGCGAACTCTTGTTTCTGCTGTTCATGGTGCTCCATATGTTCCTCATTTGGGGTGGAGGTGGGTTAGACCCCATGGGGCACACATGCTGGGGCTGGGGGGCAGGCAGAATTTTTTACATAGCACATCTGGTGCACAGGTTATGTTCTTTCCCAAATGTAGGTACTGTACAAATGGAAAAAAATAAGAGAGAAGAAGAAAAAAAAGTGGGAGGAATATTCAGACACTTAAAGCGTACTTCTGTGGAACTGCTTGAAAGACAGAAAATGGAGTAGCCAAACGTTGAGATATCAAACTCATCATAATCGTCAGGCTGTCTCAACTCCAACTCAGATGCTTTTTAGATGTCAAGTAATTCTGCAAGTGGGGATGTATGAATCAGTGCTACCACGGATTGCCTATTGTTAAGGTAGTTGGAAAATATAAAGAAGGTACTTGGAGAAGTTTCTAGCACTAGGTTTTATTCACACTCAATTTTCTTTTACAGTTGGATATTTAATTTTAGTGTCCTCTCTTTTCTCGTGTCCATATCCAGACTAAAACATTCAAATCCGCTGCAGTATGGAAACACCAACTTGTAAGTTAAATACAAATTACTAGCACCCAGCTGAGTTTGAAGGGAGAAGTTAGAGCATTTCCTCTTTGCTGTCAGGGAGCAGAGGGACACGAGCCAACAGCATGGCCGGCAGGGTGGAGGCCCATCCCACAGCCCCCGAGCAGGGCTGGCCAGGGTCAGCAGCCGACGCAGCTCAGAGGGGCAGGCAAGTTCACGGGGATGAGACAAGTCCAAGGCAAGGCAGAAATGCATGCGGGTCACTGCCCAGATGAACAGGCACAGCAGGGCTGGATCTGCAGCCCGGCAGCGCTGGGCAGGGACCGAGGGCCCCCATGCCTGGGGCAGGGGGGCCCAGGGCTGGTCGTGGCAATTAAGGGCTGTCAGTGCATTCAGGGCACTGACATGAACATCTGGTAGCAATTGCTGTTATGTTTAAATCAGAAACTCAGATCCTTGCAAAGCCCAGGATCTAGCAGGAGGAAGTAGTTATGCCTTTCAGCAAAAGTCTAGCGTTTCTCCTGGGTTGGACACTTGATGCAGTTTGCCTGTTACACTCCAATCAGTTGCCTCGGATACAAAATCAAATATTCAATCTCTAAAGAGGATACCTAGGTCTCCAGTTTTACTCCCAGAGTCTCCCTTCTCTGAACGGTGACATTCCCTGGGCAGCGGAGCATTGCCCTGAGGCTCCCGTGTTCACTCTGAGGCCCAGGTCTGAAACCTGCAGGTGGATGTGCCACAAAGTCCCTGCTCCCACCCGTCCTCTGTGTCTGTGTGCAGTGTGTGAGAACGTGTTTAGGCTCTGCTAAAGGCACTGAAATAGAACAGCATTTCAGAGCCTAGTTCCCTTTTCAGGGCTGAGGTGAGTGGAGCTGGTCTAAGCAGTGCTCCCTCCATCAGATACTAAACATGGCTCTCCCCAGATGGCTTTACCAAGAAGCTGTTAGCACAGGAATGTCTCCCTTCTTTCTCTTCTCATTGCATGTGAGGAGAGTTGCTGAATGCTCTCTGCAGTTCCTCTAAGGGCTATTAGAGAAAGCAAGGGCTGAACTGTAGGCCAGCTTTGTGCTAATTCAAATTTAGAGTCTTTTTAATTTGAAATAATTGTTTCTAAAAGTTGTAAACCAGAATTTTCCAGACATATGAATCTGCAGTGAGACCACGCTGTGCTACAGTGAAATAAGGTGTGAATTGGCTGAGCTGCAGAGAAGCCTGCAGGATTTTGCAAAGCTGGATGAGCAGTCTGCTCTCTGTTCTGACATTGGCTCACCACTGCTGTGCACTCCTCTGTACATCCGTGCCTTGTCCCTTCCCTACACAAAATCTGGAAATTCTTTAGACAGGGACTCTTTTCAATTTATGTCTGTGCTGTGTTGGGGCTGGTCCTTGTTTGGGGGCGTCTAGGTCACCCCTGCTCCGAGCAGTAATAACTCTCCCTCCTGTTACTAAATTAGGACTTGAGATCATTCCTTCCAGCAAACAAGGGTTCCTAATCTTTCAGGAGATTATGCAGTGGCTGCCACCCCTCTGCACCCCCTCCTGCCCTCCCAGGGACCTCTGCCTCAGCTGTCAAGGCACTGCACCCTTGCCTGCCTCAGTGCTGCTGTAATTCCTTCTCCATCTTTGCCCCAGACTCCTGCAGCAGTTTCCTCTCCTGGAGCCTTTCCACAGTGCTGCTGTTCCTGTGGCCCTGCTCACCCTCCCAATTTCAGGTCTCTCTTCCCTCCTTTCTTGAGTTGTGGCTGTTTCTTCCCCATCCCCACACCACCTGCAGAGCTGTGCTGTGGGGGTGACCAGCTGCTTAGCACAACAGTGCTCATCAGAACTTTCTGATGTTGGTCAGGAACCAGTGCAGAAGAACTTGCTGACTACTCAACAGTCTAAACTTAAGAAAATATTATAATGGAAAACTCACAGTTCTGACGGAGCCTCTGATGGAGGCTCATTAAAGACAAGCTCAGAAAATCTCACATATAAATGAAAATTACATGGTAATTCTTGGTGATTCGTTGAATATGATTGTTTCTTGTGCTATGGCTGCTCATTTTAAGAATAATACACAGGTATTTTCTTAGTCTTAAATGATGGTGTGGGGATATCACAAACTTCTCAAGTAAAAACTTTAATTAAAAAGCAAATATTAATCTCCAAGCAGTAGCATCTGCAGCACATTACAAGATAAGACTTCACCAACCTGAAAAACTAAGCACAATTCTAATTAAATCAGGGGGAAAAATGATGAACTAGATATATGTTTTATTTAAGGATAGCAGTTATATAAGATATCAAAGATCTCATGGTTGCTATCTGATGGGAAATGTTGCTGCCAGATCTCACAGACTATTTCCAGGGAGTGAAATCCATGTTCCACTGGTTCCAAGTACTTTTTGATTCTGCCTTCTGTGGGGTCAGGAGTTTGCAGGGGCTCTCCGTTGGACGTGGGAGTCCTGTTGGTCCTGTTGAAAGCTGCAGATGATCCAGCAAGGAAGCCATGTGTTCTGGTGCTGCCACCCTCCCAGTGAGGCACCAATACAAAGTCCTGACTATTTATGGTTATTAAAGGTCCCAGTGCACCTTTTGTAAATTAAGACTCTTAATTCTTGTGTGCTGGCCAAAATCTATTTTAAGTGATGCCACTCAACATTTCCTGTATTGTTCCAGATGGAGATAGTGTTGGCCATTGCATCCCATTCCAAACTGTGTGCGGGGCTCCTCTCTGTTTTGGAACAGCTGGTATCGTCCAGAAACACCATGCTGCACTGATGTGTGAAGTGATCTCTATGTATCCCTTCTTGTGTCACAGGAATGGAATGAGAGTTAATCAGTTATGACCAAATCATGATCCCAGTGAAGTCAAAAGAAGGATTTTTTTCTGTGGGCATCATGGGGGCCAGGACTGGCTTGTGTGTCGATGTTACTGCTTTGAGATACCTGCACGTAAAAACAAAGGAAAATGCAAAGCATTACCTTGTTGAAAGTGTCTGTGTAGTGAGAATTCCTTTAGGTGGAGAGGAAAATGCATTTTAACAGCTGTTTACTCAAGAGTTTAGCTCCTTGTCACAACAGGCATTATTGTGCTGGAGGAAATTGTGTTTTGTTGAATGTGGCTTTAAGCATGTGGTGCTGGTTGGCTGGCATTTGTGGCTTTGCATGTCCTATGTATTCAAAACATGCTTTGTTACACTTCCAGGGCTCGCTCCTGCTCTCTTCCCAGAACAGCTTATGATGTGGAATATCTCAAATATCATGTTCTTAAGTCCAGCAACAGTTCAGCTTTAAGTACTGGAAGAAAGTTGAATATTGAAAAACAATAGCTGCAGGTTATTCTGTATGACCAAATGTTAAATATTTTGGGGCAAACAAACAGGCTCTGAAAAAGAGCAATTCTGGCTAGATTTCTAAGAGACTGCAAAATATTTCTTACTTAGGTCTTCTGTCACTTGCCACTTACGATGTCACATTTAAAACTGTAAATCAATTTACAAGTTGGACAAACGATATCACTGAAAAACATTTTTGCAGGATCACCTAACTTCTTCCATGCAAATATAATAATAGTATGTCTCTCATGCAAATAGAGGAAAGAGTGGTCATGAACTATTTTGGGAAAAGGGTACTCACCAGATGGACATAGGGAGAATATTCAGTCAGCCACCAAGAGCAGAAGAACAGTAATAAATATTATTAAAGGTGGATATGGATGAAGGTTAGCCTATTCCTGCAGGAAAACTATCAAATTAAACTTAGAAAAATGTTGGTACATTCACAACATAAATTATGTGCTCTTCTTCAAAGAAACAATAAATGAAAAATAGAGGATATGTGTCATCCATACTTTGTAGTGTTGACTTCACTTTCTCAAGTATGTAGAAAGGGTTTTGATGTGTGTATATTAATATTTCTCTGTTGGCTAAAGATTAAATGAAAACAAACCAAAACATAGTTCAAAGCTCTTCTGGAAGTTGTAAGTGTTCTGCTCCACTTTCCATCAAGTCCCACGGTGTTAAACTGAATTGTTTGGTGTCATCTCCCATGGTTGTGCACAGTGACCCCTCCCTTGGTTCCAAAGTCCAAACTGAACTGTGGATGAAAAACTTGTTATAATATTATGCATGGCTGCTGCTGCCTGTCACCCTTTTTCTTCTAAACCCAGGTAAGGACTCTGGATCCAGAATGCTTCTTTGGGTGCTTGAGCTGCAAACATGTCCTTAAAATGTTTGGGGTTTTAAAAATATATTTGCATTGACCAAAAGTTTTACTCTGATTTTTCAAAGAATATGGATTTCATACATCCCCCCAAAGTGCTATGAAATTTCCCCAGAAAAGTGGAATCTGTGTTTACCATTAGATTCCAGGACTTTATAACTTCTGCTAACTAGAATTATGCAAGATCGAGTTTAAGAGTGTTGACAGTAGATACTTTCTGAGAAGTAAAATATTGGGCCAGAAAAGAAAAGAAAAAAAGATTATGTTTATTTAACTGATTGGTAGTGTTCATGTATTTTATCATCCAAGTATTGTTGCAGAACAAAGTTATATTGGGTGGAATTAGTAACACAGAAGCTCTCCTTGAGCTGGTTTTATTCAGGCAAGACATTCAGCCCAACTTGCCACCCTGTAGAGGCATTTGGAAGCATAAAAATGTTAGCCTACTTCTTAAATGCATCTTAATGCTTTCCACAGGATAGTGTGCAAGGTGAAAAGCCCAACACTTTTTTCAGATAATAGTAAAAAATGTAGCTTTTGTGATGACAAATAGTTTTCTTCACAAATGAAAGTTATCCCTGTCTGTGAAAAACACCCATTGCTGGTGTCCTGGGCCCTTCCAACTTCCTGTCTCTGAGTCAGGTCTGGCTTCTCTGAACTCAAGGTATTTTCCACAACAGGAGGAGAGAAACCTTGTGCTGTATGCCACTTTTGTTCTTATGAACTCAAGTGAAATGTTTGAGGTTCTCCCCACTATACCTCAACCATCAAGTTTTATAAATAGGCTTGAAATCCCATGGGGCTTCATTCCCACCTCACACTCTTGGTACTGTTCAGCCCTTTGAGAATTCATCCAGGCAAAGGATCCAGATAACTCAGCCCACAAGGAAATACATAAGCCTTTATCAAGGCTTTGAGCATTCATGTAATGAATCAGATCTCTGTGTACCCAGGGAAATGTCTTCCTTTTCCAGCTGGGCAAGCAAGGAGCTGATTGAGGGTTAAAGTCCACCGATGGGTGAGTTCTAAAGAAACACAAAGAGTGAGGTATTTTGCACCAGCCTGAGGTATGAATTCCCACAAGCAGCCAAGGCAAGCAGTTCTGGAGAACTAAAATGCTCTGAAATATCTGGCCCCAGCCTCTCCATCTCTATCCTATTTGACATGGGAATAGTGTTTCCTTGGGCGAGAGACGGTGGGGATGCAGTGAGGAGTGACCCTTCAGGGAGGGAGCTGGGGGATGGAGACCTGTCTGCTGGCACACACAGGACGCTGGGAGTAGGGCAGGGGGGAAGCAGGGTGACTTGGAGAAGGACAGGCTGAAAAAAGAATAAAACACATTTCTCACTACAGTCTGCAGGAACATCCCACGTTCCCCTCTCATTCCCTCCCCTGGCTCCCACTGCTCTGCCCTCCAGAGCAGCTGCAATGAGCCGGGGGGGGTCTTTTCCACCTCCTGTCTGCCCCCAGCCCCTGTGGAGCAGGGCCCCCTTGCCCAGCTCACTGACCCACACCAGCCACGGCTCGTGTCCCGCAGAGCCCGACGCAGCCGGCACAGCGCGAGGGGCTCATTAGGAAGGCAGTGCTGAAAATGCCAGTCCCTGGTTGCTTGGAAATGAAATCCAACTTTAGTATTATTTTCAAGCTTAGATTTTTGAATCCAAAATTCCATGTGATGGAAGAGATGGGTATTTAAACAGATGTCTGCAATTTCTTTAAAAAATAGAGATTGAGTTACAGATGGTAGAAAGGGCCTGAGAACTAAAAACTCCCAAGCTACAAGAAAATTTACATGTGAGCAAAATGTTTTCTGAAATGTATGGTCATACAATTCTGCATGTTTGAAAATTAAGCTTTTTTCACCAAAAATGTGAATATCTTTTCCCTTCCCTATTATCTGCTTCTCTGCTGCAGCCTTGGCTGTCGCCATCATTGTGACAGCCAAGTTGCAATATGAGGGTCCTGTTTCTAACAGACAAGACATACAGTTCTTCCCTTCTCATTTCTCTTGTACAATTTGGCCTGCCAGGACCAACAATTTTGATTTGAATTAGTTTAAAAGAAAACTAATCTACCCTATTTGCATAATCAGTGCCTGATTGCTCTAACTTCCATTTTCTAAAACGCAAATAAATGGAATTTTATTATATAAGCCTGGACGGAAACCAGAGTCAAAATCTGTATTTGCAGATGAAATGGAACCTTTTTTTCTTCTTTTGAGATTTAAAAAGAAAACCACCAAAAATAAATTTTGAGTGAAAAAGCTGATAACTTCTAAAGCGCCATATGAAATGCAAAGCACTGCATATTGGAAGAGAAAAATTGAACATATTTGGTACAGTTTTGAGGAGCAAGTCAGGATACAGCTCATCATCTGGGAGACCTGTGCATGCCTGTGAGCAGGTTTATAAAGATCTTCACTCATGCACGTGTGCTCAAGAAAGCCGTATTTGTGTGCATATGAAACAAGTCCATAGACTCAAATACAAGCTCTGAGGAGACTTAACATGCAGTGCTCCTCACCTACTCTGCAGAGTCCCAGTCTGCCCACTGCCAAACCTGTTCAAATTAGCATGACTGCAGAGCAGAGCAGCAAGACCCACTAGATGCAGAAAAAAGCTGTCATGTGACCAACCTTGTTTCCTGTACAGTGGAGTGGACATAATCAAGGTGTCTAAGTCAATGAAAACATGAAGAAGGAGAATTGGGATTATCTGTTTGTCTTACCTAGTAAGTACAAAGAAATAGGTCTGTTAAGGGAACAAGGTTTGCTCCAAGTATGGGACCACCTTTACAATGTTCAGGATCAGTGTGCTCTCCAAGATGTGTCCCAGGCTAGATTTCTAGTAGACCAAAATATGAAGGATGCCTAGAGGATCTGTCCCAAACTGTGTATTAATGCTGACAGATGCTCTCTGACTATGCCAGTAGTCAGCCTCTTACACTCCACCAGCCTCTCACAATTTTATAGCCTTCAACGCTGTGCTGGATACTCACATTCAGGCTGGAGTCCTGTGGTGACTGTAGTGCATTGTTCTGGTTTTGCTGGCTTTCTTTATGTGTCTGTGTCTTCTGTCTCTTAAGATCTTATTTGAAATTATTTTTGGTTGTCTTTATTGAGAAGGCAACATGTACCACAGTGTGACAACAGCAGCTCACACCACAGCCTGACAATGACAGCTCTTTGCGTTTCCATAAACATCTGCTTTGAACTGGTACTTGGATATTTCACAGGACAGCTCTTAAGAAGTGAGGTAGAAACTGTGTGTAAACCTTCTATGACCCCACTTAGGTGTTTCCTGGCACTAAGTAATCATAAGAATAAACTGCAAAGAATAATAAGAGAACATGCAACCTCCTATTTTAAAGCTGACTGACAAAATGCTTTTAAATTACTTTCTCCTTTATTTACTTAAAAAGACACAGAAAGTAGTCCTATTATTTTGGCTTATTTCTGAAGGAGACTGGAGAGGAAAACTGTCTTTTCATTAGAAAACAGATGTCTTGCTGGAGAACTTGTTGAAGGTCTCATGTTTATTGTGAGCTCTGACATTTTAATTGAAAGGACAAGAGTGTTGATTTTTTAAAGCAAACAGAGCCTTTGTCCTAATTATTTCTTAGATATCAGATTAAGTAGCTTTTAAAAACAAATATTGTAAATCAGAGTGATTTCAACAGAATAACTTAAAATCCTTTATTTTCTCAGTTGCTCATCTTTAACATTTTATATCCAGTGATATTATAATTACATTAGTTCTCCATTTGTCAGGAGATTTTAAAAACTAATTATCTGTTTCAAATGTAAAACTTAAGAATTCCCCCAAGTTTTTTTTGGTTAAACTCCTGGATAACATTTAAAGCTAGAAAATGGCTGGTTATTTGTCCAAGGGAAAAAAAAAAGGGGAAACAGCACAGTTCTGTTGGAGTAAAAAAATGCAGATTTCATCAGTCTACTTGGAAAAAAGAGAAAATCACAGTATTGAATATTTTATTTAATACTATCTGCCATGGGAAATATGGAGAAGACTACCTTGAAGTATAATAGTTAAAAAAAGACCAAACAGCAGGTTTTCTACAATAAAATTATATCTAAAAATAAAACAGAGTGGCAAAAGACAACAATAGTGAAAGCCAAACAAAAGGAGAGAATAGAAACAGAGAGAGAGGAAGAGCCAGGTGAGGTCTTTGCTTTTCAAAATGCTGGGTACATACTCCTGATTGTTAGATCAGCTTTCTGAAAAGGATATTCACCCTGTGTCTAGGAATCAAAAAGTTATATCTTTAGGAGGCTTGTGGTATTAGGAGAAATTTCTCATCTAAAGAAGTTACATCCATTTACAGAATGTGGATATTTTTATTGCTCAGCTTGAATCCTACCAAGGGATCCTGTGCCTTCAGTATTTTGAGTGTTCCTATCTGTGCCACAGCAGTAAGGGCACGCTTGTGAATACTAAACGAGGACTGAATTACCATCCCATACACATCCTGCATCTGAGCCAACTCGGAAATGAAATATCATGTCACATATGAAAGCTTGAGAACTGATTAATTTTGATAGCATATTTATAGTTATCATTTACAAAGAACTGAAAATACTTTAAACAACTGGAATACTACATTATACCAAATTAATGTAAATCAATGGGAACTATACACAAGTTAGGGCACGGTGATGGTGGAGAGGTTCAAGATGAAACTGTCTGTAGAGCAATTGCTTAATTCAATATTGGTAATGGTAAATGGTTTGCATGAGATCTGGGCCTTACTCAAATCCATGGGACTTTTACCATCGACTTAAAGTGAGGACAGGGCTTCATCCTCTTTTTGGCAGAGAAAAGAGGACAACACAACAGTGTGCCACAGTTTGGAAACAGGAATATCTCATCCATTTGGAAGAATAGAGGGAATTTCAGATGAAGGGACTGCACTTAAAGAAACTCAAATATGAGCAGAAAACTGGGTTAACTTGCTGTCTGCCAGACCAAATGTCTCAAGGTACTTGAGAAATGGGACTACAGCTCTGTCTCTTCTAGAAGACAGTTCTGCAAAGACCATGAATGAAATGGGAAGACCTTACAAACAAAAGTAATATACAATATTTTGTATCATGCAAATTTCACAGCCAATTATGCTTCCATAAACTTAACCTCTATTTTTATAATTGGGGATGAAAACACACTCTTGTATGCAAGATTGGAAAAGATTAAAACATTAGAAAATGCTAAGGCAACCACAGTTCCAATTTCCAATTCTCATTATGACACATACAGTGAGTGCATTACCCCATTTTGATCCAATTCCATTAGATACTTGTAAGTCACATGCAGCACTGGTTCATAAAACACAGCTTTTGGATACTCACCAAAATGAGCTAATTAATCAGAGAGGACCAAGACAATTCCTCTCTGATGAATGGAGTATGTAATTTAACAAAATGAGGTAAATGGTGTAAAAACAGGGTTATAAAATGCTCAGATTCATTCAATGGTGAGAGCTTTTTCCACAAGATTGCTAGGCTGCTATTTTTCCCCTCAGAGAATGCTACCCCTCCGTGTTTCCCCTAGAAGAGAGGAATGGTCACATCAAAGCAATATTCAAGGATGCTGGTCATCATGAACATGAACGGATTGTCACTTTTGCCAAGGCTATTCCAGAGAAAATGGAATCTCATCTTCAGCTGGTATGGGAACTTTAGACACCAATGATTAGTAGGTAAGGAGTTAAGTCTCCTCCAACACCCACAGTAAGCATCTGACCACGATAAAGAGAGTAGGTACGCTGGAGAGGTGTCATCCCACAGCCTTTTGAAAATGTCTTTGTAATTTACCCTGCTCTTTTTATTTTCTCTACGACATAGACTTCATTTGAGTGCATGGGACTGAAATTCCATTTTGGAGTTACAGACATCAGGAAAGAGTTGTCTGTCAGAGTGGAAGACCGTTCCATTCTCCATGGCTGGAGGTGTTAGGTTGCTGGTGAAGTTTTCCATAGAGGATTCCCATGAAGTCCCCAGGTAATAGTGGGGACACCCCCAGTTATTACACACAAAGTTAAAGCAAGCAATAAAGTCTTTCCCACAACTTCAAAACTTTCTTTGAAAGAAAGGAGAAATCAACGTGAGATTTTTTTTTAAAAAAGATGAAAATAATCACTCTTGATGGCAGGGTATTAATTATAACTTTGTGTGGGTGAAGTTAAAATCCAGTCTTATGTGTGAATTGGGCGTGTTTTCTCCACGGAGTAAGTGTGTCTGTGTACACAGTCCTGCGAACACCTGAACGAGCAGGTCCATGGCTCTGCTGCGGATCTGTGTCCTGTGCCGGTCAGATGTCAGCCTCACCCTCGTGCTTGGGCAGCCATTACACAGCTCTCCCACGCTAGTGCGATTTTTCCTTCCATGGTTAGGAATCGTCTATTTTCATGAAACCTACTTAGTTTTGGGACCCTATCTGGCACAGATTTGCAGTGGGGCTGAGGAGAGTCGGAGGAGACTCAGTCGTCCCGACGGGATTCACACTTCTGGGCTGAGCAGCAGGGGCTGGGTGCGGACCCTGAGCTGGGCTGCGGGGCTGGATCGGCCAGGACCGGTGGCCAGACGGGGCTGACGTGGCCCCGTGGCTCGCAGGCTCCGCACTCACGGCCCGCGCCCCCCTCATCGCCCAGGGAACACGTATTCGGAGCGTGAAAAGACGCGGGGAGGGCGTGACAATGGGAGAGAATCGCCCGCTCTTGTTTCACAGGGCATCCCTCGGCGTGGCATCGCCTCGAGTCGGAAGGGCATCCCCGGGACCTGCGCTCGGACCGCGCCGTGCCCGCGGAGCGGGGGCGGCCGCGGGGCGCTCCCGGTGCGGGACAGCCGGTCCCGGACAGCCCGTCCCCGGGATGGGCTGACCCCTCTCGCCGTTGAGGCTTCGCGGCCGCGGGCGGGGCCGCCTGGGGACACCCCCACAACTTCACACGAAGTTTTTCCTGCCGCCTCGTTCCCGTTCGGCAGGTCGCGGCCCCCCGGCGAGGGCACCGTGCGCACGACAGCCTAGAACCTCCCGCCGCGGCTTCTCGCTCCCCGCCGGGGCACAACCCGCCCACCAGCGGCGGCCCGGGCCCGGGGCGGGGAGCGGAGGGACCCCGG